>CAUYQU010044720.1:0-14737 GCA_963574635.1 Cheracebus regulus
CCTAAGGAGGGGTGAACCGGCCCAGGTCGGAAACGGAGCAGGTCAAAACTCCCGTGCTGATCAGTAGTGGGATTGCGCCTGTGAATAGCCACTGCACTCCAGCCTGGGCAACATAGCGAGACCCCGTCTCTTAAAAAAAAAAAAAAAAATAAATAAATAAATAAATAAATAAATAAATAAAAGTTTAGTTCCTTAACTCCCTCTTATGCATCTGTAACTTGAATTTGACAGCCAGAGAGCCAAAACTTAATAATTCATAGAATCAGTAACTATTACAATTGCTGCTAAAGAATTGTATATTGAAATCTGCAAATTAAGAATAAAAAACTGATTTGAAACTATTAAATAACTAGTTGAATGTTAATATCAATTATGTACTGTATGGTATTTTAAAATCTTATATGTCTGTTTAAAAAACTCATTTTAGCTGCTGTTGTGTGTAGGAAATTTCTTTGGCTCCAGCCCAGATGCTGAATGGGAGGAGTATAAGACTGGCATCAAGAAAGGTATAGAAATTATTTTTATTTAACGTAACGATTTCTAATAAAATTTCAAGGGCCACAGTTCTTTCTGAGTTGTTTTTCATTATTTAAGAATTTCCCGGCCAGGCGTTGTGGCTCACGCCTGTAGTCCCAGCACTTTGGGAGGCCAAGGCAGGCGGATCACCTGAAGTCAGGAGTTCGAGACCAGCCTGGCCAATGTGATGCAACCCTGTCTTTACAAAAAATACAAAAATTAGCCTGGTGTGGTGGTGCACGCCTGTAATCCCAGCTCCTCAGGAGACTGAGGGAGCAAAATTGCGTGAACCCAGGAGGCAGGGTTTGCAGTGAGCCAAGATTGTGTCACTGCACTCCAGCCTGGGTGACAGAGCAAGGCTCTGTCCTCAAAAAAAAAAAGTCAAGCTACAAGGTTTTGTGTGGTATATCCTTAGTGGACAGCACTTCTGCATTTAGGATTGCTATGTGGGGAATGTGAATGCATGGACTATTTACTTTTGCTATAAGTATGTTTTCTATAGAGAAGCATTTCTCAAGTTCTGAAGCAGATCTGGTAACTATATGGTGTCATGTCTGTTTCCTTTACTAGCTCCTATTCAGACATATGTGCTTGGTGCTAATAACCAGGAAACAGTAAAATATTTCCAGGATGCTAATGGATGTGAATTAGCTGAAAACATTACTTATCTGGGTAAGCTGATATTTGTTGTATTTGTTTTTTGTTTGTTTGTTTTTGAGATGGAGTCTTGCTCTATTGGCCAGGCTGGAGTACAGTGGTGCAATCTCAGCTCACTGCAGCCTTTGCCTCCCATGTTCAAGTGATTCTCCTGCCTCAGCCTCCTGAATAGCTGGGATTACAGGCACGTGCCGCCACCATGCCTGGCTAATTTTTTGTGTTTTTAGTAGAGATGGGGTTTCACTGTGTTAGCCAGGATGGTCTTGATCTCCTGACCTCGTGATCTACCCACTTTGGCCTCCCAAAATGCTGGGATTACAGGTGTGAGCCCCTGTGCCTGGCTGATATTTGTTGTATTTGTAATGAACATAATATAGTGTTCTCAGAAATTAGTCTCCCAGAAAATTTTTGGCTAGATTTTTCGGTGTTGACAGCCTGAGATAATGGGGGTTGGAGGGTTCTTTCCCAAAGTTTGTATATGTACTGCTATGCCCTTAGGACAATACCCGTAGGGTGGTGGAATTTTTCCTTTATTATCTCTACCATTTAGCCCCAATCTCGTTGTGTTCCTACAACCTAATACACACTTGTTTAGCCAACTAAAGAGATAAACTCCTTGTCTACAGTATATGAAATCTGCAAATTAAGAATAAACTATGTTCAAATAAAGGAAATATAGTTAAGGAATAAACTATGTTCAAATAAAGGAAATGTCATGTATGTGGCCTTACCATACAATCTTGGTAGATATATACAGCTTACTTGTTGATTAGGCTCCTAACTAGTGATAGCTCTAGGTTTCACTCTAAGGTTTTGGCAACTCAAGTTTTTAATGCTATTCTTTGGGGTTTTTTACTCTCCTTTTTTTGGTTCCAGGTACACTTTTTGGTTCCTGCTTAAAGTTATTTTCTCCACAACCCTCTCTATTGCTTTTAAGTGGCTCTTTCAATGTCTGGCCATTTTCAAAACTACTCTTAAATTTTGCTTTTGTTCCCCCCACCGCCCCCCGCCACCTGCTGGTGTGCTGCCTCTTAGATCACTCAACTCATTTTTTCCCTAGAAAGCTTCTGCATTTCCTTTGCTGTAAATGCCTCTCTCTCCTTCCCCATCATAGTTTGTCTTGACCTTAATCTCTGTTTGGCTATGGCCCTCATGTTAGCAGTCTTATTTTGCACTAATTCTATGGGGCTTCTTTAAGCAAAAATTGAAGAAAGGATTTTATTTGTTGTTGTTGTAATATGGAACTCTTCATGAATTTGCATGTCATCCTCGTTCAGGTGCCCTGCTAATATTCTATCTTTCCAGTTTTCGTATATGTGCTGCTGAAGTGAGCACTGTTTTTTTATTTTTATTTTTTTTTGAGACGGAGTTTTGCTCTTGTTGCCCAGGCTGGAGTGCAATGGCACGATCTCGGCTCACCGCAACCTCTGCCTCCTGGGTTCAAGTGATTCTCCTGCCTCAGCCTCCTGAGTAGCTGGGATTACAGGCATGCACCACCACGCCTGGCTAATTTTTTGTATTTTTACTAGAGACAGGGTTTCTTCAGACTGGTCTCGAACTCCCAACCTCAGGTGATCCGCCTGCCTCGGCCTTCCAAAGTGCTGGGATTATAGGCATGAGCCACCGCACCCGGCCTGTTTTTTATTTTTAACTACAAGTGTAAGATACACATTTTGAAATTCTGTTGTAGATTTTAACATGACTTATGGCAGTTCTTGGTATAATTTTTAGATTTGGATTAAGGGCATTACTGTAGATATTTGGCAGCCATTTTACTACGTAAATTTAGTGTTAGGAGTGGAAAGAGCAGCTGAGGTACTTGGGTTATTTCTGTGAAATAGATTTTTTGGATCCAGTAGGAGGATCAAGCAATGAACTTGGTAGTGAACATGAGATCGTGAGCTTGAAGTACTGGTAGGACATTCAACATATAGTTGGAAGTGAGAGTTCTTTTTTACTTGAGATGGAGTTTTTCCCCAGTTGGATTGCAATGGTACAGTCTCGGCTCACTGCAATCTCTGCCTCCTGGGTTCAAGCAATTCTCCTGCCTCAGCTTTCCGAGTAGCTGGGATTATAGGTGTGTGCCACCATGCCTGGCTAATTTTGTATTTTTTAATAGAGACAGGGTTTCACCATGTTGTTCAGGCTGGTCTCAGACTCCTGATCTCACGTGATACAACTGCCTTGGCCTACCAAAGTGCTGGGATTACAGGCATGAGCCACCTTGCCCAGCCTGAGAGTTCTTTCTAGAGTATCAATGTTGAAGAGTATAGACTTTGGGGAGTTGGTCCCATAATGATGAAAAGCAGAGCTGAGAAGAGGATCAAATTATTAAGGATGAAATACAATCAGAAGGGAAGCAGGTAGATGATAGTACCTTAGTGGGTGGGGATGGGATGGTATATCTTCATCTAGGGGGTAGGAAAAGAGACATAAAAGTACTTAGAGTACTGTTTGAAAGGTAAAGATATTGTCAACTTCATAGAATCTAAGTGAAGAGAACATAGTTTCAGGAGAACATTGGCATATATAAGGTGACCTTTAAGAGAGTGATGGGAGAGGGAAACTGATTGCACTGGGTTAAGGAACTAATTAAGAGGTAAAGTAGGCCAGGCGCGGTGGCTCACGCCTCTAATCCCAGCACTTTGGGAGTCCAAGGTGGGTGGATCATGAGGTCAAGTGATCAAGACCATCCTGGCCAACATGGTGAAACCCCGTCTCTACTAAAAATGCAAAAATTCGCTGGGCGTGGTGGCGCATGCCTGTAGTTCCAGCTACTTGGGAGGCTGAGGCAGGAGAATTGCTTAAACCTGGGAGGCAGAGGTTGCAGAGAGCCGAGATTGTGCCACTGCACTCCAGCTTGGCGACAGAGTGAGACTCTGTCTCAAAAAATACAAAACAAACAAACAAGAGGTAAAGTACTTAGCACGGGCTACTCTTTAGAAATTCAAAACTAAAGAGGAGGAAGTTTCTTAGTATGTGTATTCATTTTGGATGACTGAGCATGTTTTCTTCTGAACAGAGAGAGCCAGCTAAGGAGACTCAATAGATGAATGAGAGGTGAAAATTGATGGAGCAAGGTCTTGGAGGCAACAGGAGGGATTGGAAACAAGGCCACAAGCCAGGGATAACCCTAGAAGAGAATAGAATCTCTAATTTTTCCTAAACACTTGTTCTTTCCAAATGTTTTCCTTCACTTGGAAGTTGCTGCCTGCCGGAAGACTGCATCTTTTCTAGACTGTAGCTTCCTTTGAACTGTATTTTTCTTCTCATTGCTTTTTCCTGTGTCCAGATGTCTGGGTTTAAGTCTACGTAGAGTCTTCTCTAGAAGGCAGAAAGCCTTTTTCCTAATCTTCTCTTCCCGAGTTTTTCCAGTAATATTGTAAGGCACCTTGCGTAAACAGACTGGCCTATGGGTTCCAGCAGCCTCCATGTAGGGCTGTTCATACTTACTGAACAGGAATACTGTTGTAGCCATTCACCATTGATACCTAGCAACCAGAAGGGAGCTGCCGGAGAGTTTACACTTAAGACATGTAAAATGGCAGGGACATAGGAGATTCATCAGAGATTCATCCCCATATTGATGGCTTTTCATTCTGCAATTTTCACTAAAATTTGTTCATTTTATTTTGAACCCAGGTCGAAAAGGTATCTTCACTGGAAGCTCGGGGCTGCAGATTGTGTACCTCAGTGGGACAGAGTCCTTAAATGAGCCAGTACCAGGTTATAGTTTTAGTCCCAAGGATGTGTCTTCTCTGAGAATGATGCTGTGTACAACCTCCCAGTTTAAGGGTGTTGATATCTTGCTTACATCCCCATGGCCCAAGTATGTGGGGAACTTTGGGAATTCTTCTGTGAGTAGAACTTGTTTAGTTGAAATTTCTAAAAGCAAATTGCATTGGCTTGAGTTGGGCCTTTTTTCTTTTCCTGTTTATATTGAGTATTTTAGCTCTTGGGTACCTTTCATTAGCAAAAGTCTTTTGTGAAAATTTTCAGGATTCTAAAAGCTGTATCAACTGATCAAATCAAAAGTTAATTTCATAAAAGTGTGATTCATAGATGAGACTGCTGAAATCTTAATTATAAATGAATTTTTAAAAAATATATTATCTGCTTCAAATGCCCTTTTCTAAGCCTCTTAATGTTTGTGGCTTCACTAATTTTTTTTTGAGACAGAGTCTTACTCTGGCGCCCAGGCTGGAGTGCAGTGGTGCAATCTCGGCTTACTCCAACCTCCTCCTCCTGGGTTCAAGCGATTCTCCTGCCTCAGCCTCCTGAGTAGCTGAGATTACAGGCATGTACCACCACACCTAATTTTTTTGTATTTTTAGTAGAGATTGGGTTTCACCATGTTGGCCAGGCTGGTCTCGAACTCCTGACCTCAAGTGATCCGCCCACCTCAGCCTTCTAAAATGCCGGAATTACAGGCATGAGCCACTGCGCTGGCCTAATTTTTGTATTTTTAGTAGAGAAGGGGTTGCCCAGGCTGGTCTTGAACTCCTGGGCTCAAGCGATCCACCTGCCTTGGCTTCCCAAAGTGCTGGGATTACAGGTGTGAGCCACCATGCCTGGCCAGATTTTAATGTTTTATGAGTAATCTTGAAATGGATGGTACACCAGGAGTAACAACTGTCATAGGGAGTTAAATACTATACTGGTTGGTGGAAGTAGGCCTAAGGAAGATTTTGTGTGTGAGAACAGAAAGCGTTGGCTGAGCTTTATTGAAGGGAAACGTAAGAATGCATTTGAGGACAAATCTCCATGGATGGATTCAGGATTATCGGTGATGATCCAGAAGTGGAGCATGTACATCACCCACTGCCAGCTTCACCACCATGTGTCCATGACCAAAAAGTCCAACAGGATACCAGGCATTGTCAAGGAGGATGCTGAAAGGAAAATGGTCAAGGCTGTCTTCCTTTTTGACAAACCTGTGGTTGCTCTTTACCTAGAATATAAAGGGTAGTGCTGGTTGGAGCACAAGGATATAGCAAAGCTAGGGAAGATCCAGAGAAAGACTGCTAGAGTAATGAAGGCAGAGAGAAAGACACATGTGATGCTCTATAAGGAAGGATTAGAAAATAAGGCCCCTTCATTTTGCAGGGAGCTAAAAATTGATTTTGATCAAGGCTTATAAATAACCACACAGTATCTTTATGGAGGAGAAAAGTATAGTTCACCAGTCCCTGAGATGCTAGGACTGACCTCAGAGCTAATTCCCTGCCCTTCAGTAGAAACCTGAAGAAAACAAGCATAAGAAAGAAGGAAATTCCTGCTTTACTTAGTGGAAAACAAACTTTGTTAGCTTATTTCCAAGTAATACTTTCTCTTAGAATAGAGTTCATAAATAATGTTATGGGTGAGAGATCACATAATTGGTTGTTAATAGAATCTGGGGGATGTTCTGGGAACAAGAATAGCTTTGGGCAAACTTTATGTTACTTAAGAAGGGTTTGGTTGTGCCCTTCCTCAAACTGCTGCTTCCTTGACAGAAGCAAAGTAAAGGGTTATATGCTCATGTGACGAGGTCCTTGAATATTTTATGCCAGATATATTCTATGGATCCTAAGAGCCCTGAGGCCTAGCTTTTCATTTTGATTTTCTGCACTGACTATGACTATCTGTACCTGTGAACTACAGATGCACTATAAAACAAACTAGAGGCCAGGCGCGGTGACTCACGCCTGTAATCCCAACACTTTGGGAGGCCAAGGCAGGTGGATCATAAGGTGGCTCACGCCTGTAATCCTAACACTTTGGGAGGCCGAGGCAGGTGGATCATGAGGTCAGGAGTTTGAGACCAGCTTGGCCAACATGGTGAAACCCCATTTCTACTAAAAATGCAAAAATTAGCCGAGCATGGTGGCATGTGCCTATAATCCCAGCTACTAGGGAGGCTGAGGCAGGAGAATTGCTTGAACCCAAGAGGCGGAGGTTGCAGGGAGCTGAGATCATGCCACTGCACTCCAGCTTGGGTGACAGAGCAAGACTAAAAGCAAGACTAGAAGCCCAGACAGAGCAAGACTAAAAGCCCAGTCTATGGGGTTCAGAGGGAGAGCTTACTTTTCCAAAAAAGTTTTAGTAATTTATGTTTTGGGTATTGATGTGGAGGAGTTACCTTTTAATCTCTGTCCTCCAACAGTTGTTCCTATTTCTACATTCATAATAGTTCAGTTCCCTTGTTTGTTAGATTTTTCTTGTTAGATTTTTCTCTGATTGCCATATGCATGCAATTCAATGTGCATTTCCTACTGCCCACATTGGTATTCATGTATAAATTTCAAAGACATTTCAAAATGTCTTATTATTTGCATTTCTTGATAACTTTTGGTCTGTATGGATGACTAAGTTTTTGTTTACTAGGGAGAAGTGGATACCAAAAAATGTGGTTCTGCTTTGGTTTCAAGTCTTGCCACAGGCTTGAAACCAAGATACCATTTCGCTGCTTTGGAAAAGACCTATTATGAGAGGCTTCCATATCGGTGAGTAGCATTTTATTCTTTTTGGCCTTTTGAAGAATTTGTCTTGGATCTTCTGTGTAAACTTCTCTTGTTTATTTTTAACCATACAGCATCTTGGCTCCATTTGGTTACTCAGACACTGAAATACGTGACTCTCAAGCCATTCATCTTCTCTCAGTTTGTTCCCTAATTTGAAATCACTTTGGAAATCCTTCAGTTTCAGAATCAAGAACTTGAATCAGTTTTTTCCTTTTCAGGACCCGGCTTGGTGGTGTGTGCCTGTAGTTCCAGCTACTTGGAAGGCTGAGCCAGGATATAGGCTATACTGTGCAATGACTACACCTGTGAATAGCCACTGCACTCTAGCCTGGGCAGCATAGGGAGCCCCATTTCTTTAAAACATTTTTTTACAAAGATAAACATGAGATAATACATATGTTAATTAGCTTGATTTAGCCATCCCACAAAACAGCATGTTGTATACCATAAAATTATACAATTTTTAGTTGTCAATTAAAAATAAATGAGAAAGGAAAAAGAAAAAATTTTTTAGTTTGCACTCAGAAGTAGAGTTATTTATTTTAATTATTAATTTCTAATTTTTGTGGGTACATAGTAGGCATACAGAGGTAGAGTTCTTAAAGGATATATTGCCAAGAAAACCAGTACAAGTGAGAGAGTTAAGTAAACTCAGAATTATCTTCACTGATAAAGGGCATGGATTATCCCTAAAATAACTTCCTTCCCTTCTTTTTTATAAAAGTAATATATTACTTGTTGCCAGTTCAAAAAATGTAAGTGAGCAAGAAGAGAATACCCCCATACCATAATTTCACAGCCTAATGCAGAACCTAGGTAATACAGGTTTTTCTGTTAAATCTCTATATATGCATTCCAGAAAAATCTCTTATTCTCTAAGAATATACTGCAAAAACAGAAATTTTGGGAACAAGCTACTCAAAACCTGTATAGTTATTAAGAATCTGAAAACAGTTTTTCATAGAACATATAATATTGGCCAATAGGCATTTAAAAAGATCGCGTATCATCAGCCATTATGGTAATGCAAATCAAAATCGCAATGATATACCACTTCATACCCACTAGGATGGCTATAGTCAAAAAGGCAAATGCATAATAACAAGTGATGTGGAGGAATTGGAACCCTCACACATTGCTGGTAAGAATGTAAAATAGTGCAGCCACTTTGGCAAACTGTTTAGCAGTTCTTGAAAGGTTAAACATAAGAGTTATCAGCATGGTAATGGCAATTTTACTCCTGTCCCAAGATAAGTGAAGACACATGTCCACACAAAAACTTGTACATAAATCATCATAACAGCATTACTCATAATAGCACAAAAGTGCAGACAACCCAAATGTCCATCACATGATAAACAGATAAATTAAAAGTGGTATATCCATATGATGAAATGTTATTTGGCAAGAAAAAGCAATGAAGTACTGATATGTGCTACGATGTAGTTGAACCTTGAAAACTTTATGTTAAGTGAATGAAGCCAGACACAAAGGACCACATTTTTTTTGAGATAAGATCTCATTCTGTCGCCCAGGCTGGAGTGCTGAGGTACGATCACGGCCCATTGCAGCCTCAGCCTCATGGGCTCAAGTGATTCTCCTACCTCATCCTCCCGAGTAGCTGGGGCTATAGGTGTGCACCACCATGCCCAGTTAATTAAAAATGTTTTTTGTAGAGATAGAATCTTACTGTATTGCCCAGGCTAGTCTCAAACTCCTGGGCTCAAGCAATCCTCCTGCCTCAGCCTCCCAAAGTGCCCGACCTATTTTAGCTTTTTATTACATCAAAATGTAATATGAACCCTCATGTGCCCATCACTTAGCTTCAGTTGTTATCAACATTTTGCCAATCTTACAATTCTTGTAAAGCCAAAAGTTGGAGTTTTGATGCTTTCTGAATACATAATCACATTTCTTCCTGAAACAGCCTTGTGAGTTAGGGATTGTTTCCCTACTAGGTGGATAGATAGTAACTTATCTGAAATCATTTGACTTGTGGTGATGAACTGAGGACCTTTGCTCTTTTCATGGCCCCATGGAGTCCACATATTTTGTCATTGCAAATCAAAAGTAAAAATGTTGGTAATTTTTTGTCTCTCAAATATGTTCTAGAAACCATATTGTTCTACAGGAAAATGCACAGCATGCCACCCGGTTTATAGCTCTGGCAAATGTTGGAAATCCAGAAAAGAAAAAGGTAAAGATTTATCTACTTGGTGGAAGGTTGATATTCATGGTCTGCCTGATAAATGTTTCTCTTGCCCAGTTGACCATTCAGATCTTCTCTTCTCCCTGACTGCAAGGTCCCAGCAGCTTTGGTGACTCCTTTGCAAAGATATGGTAACGAAAGGTCAAGTCTCTCTGGATCTTTTTGTAGGAGAGCTTAAAGAAGGGTTTGGGAAAATAGGCCCAGAGGAATAAAGGCAAAATATCAAATGAACAGTGTTCCTTTACTTCCACATCTGTGTGGTTGTCTCCATGGATATTTGTGCATTTGCCCTCAGATGCTTGCTTGCTTGTTTTAGCAACTTCATTTAGTTGAAATAAAAAACCTTCAAAGAGTAGGGCATGGTGGTCCATGCCTGTAATCCCAGCACTTTGGGAGGCTAAGGTGGGCAGATCACTTGAGGCCAGGGGTTCAAGACTAGCCTGGCCAACATGGTGAAATCTGATCTCTATTAAAAAATAAATTGGCCAGGTGTGGTGGGGGACACCTGTAATCCTAGCTACTCAGGAGGCTGAGGCGGGAGAATCGCTTGAACGTGGGAGGTGGAGACTCCCGTGAGCTGAGGTCGGGCCACTGCACTCCAGCCTGGGTGACAAAAGGAGACTCGGTCTCGGGAAACAAAAAGCAAAAAACCTGGAGGACTTATCTAAGCCCTCCTTGGCTGAGGGAAATCTTAGTGATAACTGAAATCTATCTTTGCATTGGAAAACAGTGCAGTTGATGAAAGAACATACCAGAAAAGTAGGTTGTTTTTCTCACTTCTTTGAGAGCATTTCCGATTTCCCAGGGCCAAAACAAACCTACTGTGGATTGAGACAGCTAAAATTAGAACAATTAGTGAAGTGGGAAAATAGGCAGATAAATAGTCTGAAGATTATTCCACTATCACATCCCATAGACAACGTGCATACACAAGATAAGCAAATCGGTATTTTGTTTTGTCCATATTTTAAGCTTTATTTTTGGGGGGGCAGATCTGAAGTGATTTTACCTTTATTTCCTTCACTTTAAGCCAATCATGACATTTCACAGTGATTTCTGGGGTTGGGACAGAAGGAAGACGGTGTGAAGAATCACTGGGCTGTGGCCCAGTTGGCCCATTGAGGTGCAGGCAGGGTGGCTCCTCAGGGGCAGCTGGAGAAGCACGGACCACCCCACTGTCAGGGAGGTGATGTTCCCAGAGTGTGACAGCTGGTACGTGATGTCCTCCACAGCTCCCACTTGCGCAGCTTGATCAGATTATCCCCTGCAGTGGCCAGTGAGTTGGCGATCAGCTCGGCTGCCTTGGAGTCACCATCAGCAGAGATGATGGCTGCCTTTTCCTGCTGCTCAGCCTTTTTTACCACAAATCTGGCACTCTTTGCTTCCTGTTGAGCCATCTGTTTGGCTTCCACTGCCTCTGTGAACCCCTTCCCAAAGGTCAGATGTGTCAAGGACACATCATCCAGGATGAGCCCAAAGGTGGCTGCTCGCTCCCTAAGGTCATTGCTCACCTGCCTGGAGACCAGCTCTTTTTGGGTGATTAGTTCTCCTGCATCAAAACGAGCTGCCACTGACTTGAGGATCTCGGCAGTGATAGACAGCAGTACATGCTCATCATAGTCCTCTCCAGTGCTGGTCAAGATGCAAGGAAACTGGCTAGTGATGGGCACCAATGGACAGTGTGATGTTGACATTCTGTAAATGTTTGCTACCAGTGATGACTGGTACATTTTGTGGTCAAGTACGGCAGACAAAGATAATTGGTTTCTGTACCCATGGAATGAGAAAGTGAGTCTCTTCCCCTACCACAATGTTCTGTACTACACAGAATCTGTCAAAGATAACAGCTGTTTGCCCAGCATCCACATTATGTAAGGCAAAGTTCACCTCGCCTCCTGCAACAGCTAAGGCCAGGCCAGACTTGCTGATGGACTCAAATACTTTGGTAGCCATGTTTTCTTCTGTTGGACCTTCTCATACTTGCTTCCACTTTGACCTCCACGTGAATTCCCCAGCCTATTTGAAGCTTTTTTGCTCAATTTTTAGCAAGTTTAGATTTGTAATTTTTCTTTTAATTGCCCTTTCAAACTGAATAACACTCAGTATTTTCATCTATTGTTTTATTTTCAGGGACATGTTAGCCTCAGCTATAAGCAACTTATATTTCAGTCAAAAGGTGTGCAAATTTTAAAATTATTAAATTTATCTAAAAATTTTGTTCCACTTTATGCCCCTACCAGCAGTGTTTTTTTCCTCTTCATATTTTTCACTGGATCATGTCAAATTTGTATTAAAGTTTTTGCCAATGTGATAGATGAAATATAGTATATAATTGTTCCTTAGTTGCATTTCCCTAATCAGTAGTAAGTTTAACATGTATTTATATCTTATCTAAAGTTTTCCATGTCTGTGGCATTAGTGCAAGATTCCAGATGTTTATATGAATATTTACTTATTTGCTGCTAGTCTCTTAAGAAAATGTTATTAGCATATACAGCAGAATTTGTATAATATCAGAGAGAGGAAACCCTAAGTTGTTCATTTGTAATATTAATTAGGAAAAAAGAATGGCAGTGCCACAATTCTGTTGACAAAGTACACAAAGATAAGGGTCTCAGAGACAGAAGCAGTTTGTCTTCAAAGGTTATAGAGCAAGTTTCTCTGGGCCTTGTAGTGACAGTTGTCACTATTCCCTTATCCAAATGAGAACTCCTCATTTCTGAGGGCTGGAGCTTTGATTTATTGTTCATTTCACCGTTAGCCCTTGGTGAGCCCCTGCAGAGGCCACTGAATTGGCGTTTGATTTACTGTTTATTCTCTGAGCTATGGATGGGCTGGTTGCTGTTTTAATTTTACTGAGTTTCACGTTTTTCTGTGAAACCTTCATAGTAAAATAGGTTGATTACATTTGGGTAAATAGTATTTCCCCTAATGTCATTATGTTCTTTTTCTCTAAAGTATCTTTATGCATTCAGTATTATTCCCATGAAGCTAATGGATGCAGCAGAACTGGTAAAACAGCCTCCGGATGTCACTGAAAACCCTTACAGAAAATCTGGGCAGGAAGCATCCATAGGAAAGCAAATTCCTGCCCCTGTGGTATGTTCTGATTGAGGGTTGGCATTTTCTGGGCAAGGTTGCCTGTTACATGTGTTATTTTCCTGGTTATAGTTTAGTACATAAGACAAGTTTAATCCTTAGAATCTATATCTTTTCTCCCCCACCCGGGGAAATCATGATGGTGTTTAGAAAAACCTTAGTAGATTTCAGCTAAGCTTAGTGTTTTTTTTATTGTATTTGGGGTTAATAGTTTTGTACATTGGGTCTTTCTTTGTCCAAACTGGATTCATATGTTTGGGGTTACAGTTTCATTTGTAAAGTCTTTGTCTAAAGTTGATTATCTGTTCTTAGCTCTTTAGGCAAGGACCTAGCAGCTTCATAGCAATGTAATTTGTGATTTTATGATGATTGCTTGTAGGAAAATAAGATGCACTCCAAAGAAATTTTCTTAATAGCAGAGTTCTCTCATTAATGTTTCCCCCACTAAAGCAAGGAATGTTAAGTTCCCTTACTAGCATGCATGGTCTGCTTTCTTAGGCTTTTCTTTCTTTCTGAGCAGCCTTCTCATCTCTTAATTAAGGCTGAATTAGCCTTGTTTGACCTGTGAAATTGTAGGACTACACTATGTCCCTGTTGAGAGAAAAAGGAAAAGCTAATTTAGGTGGGTTCATGTTGTTCAGTTTTAGGCAAGAATTACTTTATAACTTGCATTTTAACTTGTTTTCCAAAGAGATGAATTTGGTGTTGATGTATGACTGAGAGTTCAGGCATCAGAATTGGGATTCGCTTCCCTAGAATATGCAGAAAGGACTGAGAGAAAAAATAGATATGGCATGGCAGTAATGTTCCCTTGTATGTGAATAGTTGGCTACTTATCTAAAGGTTAGTTGAATAACATTTAATCTGCTTTCGGCCATCCAGGAAGAATCAGCCTGTCAATTTTTCTTTGATTTAAATGAAAAGCAGGGAAGGAAGCGTTCCTCCACAGGTAAAGATAGCAAATCTTCTCCTCACCCAAAGCAGCCTCGCAAACCTCGTAAGTACCTTTATTCTAGAGGTTTCCTCTATGAACAATAACCATTATTTTGGCTTTTGTTTGGAAAGCAGCATTGCTAAGAGAGCCTATTCTGGCAGGGCAGAATTGTGCAATAGGTCATTAGGACCAATAGTAAAAATAAAATACAAACATAGCCTTGGCTGGCTGTTGTGACTGCACAATCTTATATTCCCACCAGCAATGTATGAAGGTTTCTGCCTTTCCACATCCTTGTCAATATTCGTTCTAGCAATAGCCAGTTTTACAAGATAGCTCCCTCTTTTCCTCTCATAAATAGGTATGGTTCTCCAGGGGTGATGCTTTTGTGTACTTCTTGGACTCTCTGTATTTTTAGCCCATCTACTTGAGAGTAAAGAGTTCCTTTTGCTAATTACCATTTAAAGCAATTTTCTTTGTCTTAAAAAGGCAGTCTTCTGTTGCTTATATATCCATATTGGGTTGAAAATGTTTATATTCTTTTTATAGCATCAGATTCAGAAACTAGAGCTTTATGAATTTTTATCTAGAATTATGTAATGCTGGAAACTGATTCACATTAACTGTAATCCCAGCACTTTGGATCACTTGAGAGCAGGAGTTTGAGACCAGCCTGACCAACATGGTGAAACCCTGTCTCTACTAAAAATACAAAAAATTAGCCAGGCATGGTGACACCACCTGTAGTCCCAGCTCCTCAGGAGGCTGAGGCAGGAGAATCACTTGAACTCAGGAGGTGGAGGTTGCAGTGAGCCAAGA
>CAUYQU010044721.1:0-13185 GCA_963574635.1 Cheracebus regulus
GTGTGTGTGTGTGTGTGTGTGTATGAAAACATATATATATAGTATATATATGACAGTATATATAGCATATATACAGTATATACATTACTACAGTATATATACATATACACTACATACTACATATATACAGTACATACATATATACCATATACTATGTACATATATATACATAGTAGTGTATACGTATATATGGTATATATGTATATACAAAATGTGTACTATAAATATACATATTTTATAAATTAAAAAATGTATTTTTTGTGTGTGTGTGTGTATATATGAATCAGTCCAGTATTAGTTCCCTCTCCATTATTTCACCTTGCTTATAATTCTGGTAGTGGTTCAGTGGTGGTAATAAGAAATAATAGACAAGAGTTTTGTTATCCTACAAAAGCATTTTAGCACTCTATTATAATGAAATACATGAAATATGTTGGCTGCATGACTAAATCTGAAAATTGTATTTTTAAATGACTTTTGCTACATATAACTTGCATGATAGCTATAGATTTTGATTTCCATTTTATTTGAAAACAGACTTTTTTTTCCTTTTGTTTTTAGCTACCATATTCCTTTACACTATGGAAAGTCTTAAATGAGTGGAAATTGCTGCTCCGCTTATTTAAAACCACAAAGACACTTGACTATCACGCAAAAAAATAAATTAGAAAGTGCCACTTGATTTTAACAGAATGATATTAAACGTTTATGTACTGTCTCATATTGCCCAGTATTTTAGAGAAAAATTCATGTGGAAATTAGCTATTAAACTAAAAATAGTTAATAAGATATAGGCAATTTTATTTTGTAGATTTTTTTGGTTTTTAATGTCTTTTGTTAATATTTATTATTATTTTCTTAGATAATTTGTTTTAAAAGCATATGAATATATGAAAACAAAATTTATTTCCTTTTAAAATAAACTGTTGCCACTTGAATAAACAATTCTCAATCAATTCTAATTCCCATTCTTTTATATTATTTAGAAAATAAAGTTGTTTTTACTTCAACCCATGCTTTTATAGTCATAAAATGTTATCTGCAAAATAAGCTTGCAATGTAAGACATGTAAAAGAATGACATTGTATGTACAAATAAATACTAATTACTTGCTAATACCATTAACAAAAATAAAAATGTTGAGCATTCAGATTCACCAGCCAGTTGCCATAAAGGCAAGCTATGCCCTTCTTGTTTTAATAAAACGTCCCTGTGCAAAGCACCATAGTATGAATCTTAGCTAGTTAGTTAGATATAGACAAATAACTATTGGTAGTAACAAATATTAGCAATGAATAGTAATAGTAAAAAGTCTCCAAGGATTGTAATTGTCCATGCTTATAAAAGGTGTTGTTAAGGTAACAATACTAACAATGAAAGTTATGCATGTTCTTTTTTAAAACTTTTACATTAAAAATAGCAGATCATTTCTGAACCAGCTCACCATTTATCTATGACTGTCATCTGTTTGTTTCATCTGTTCCTTCGGTAAGACTAAAGTGTTAGAGAAATTGTGAAACCAATCATAATTAAATATTTTATGGCAATTTCTTCCAGTTCTTAAATAGAACATATTCCTGAATCATTTTTAAAAGGCTAAAATTTTACTCACATTTACTTTTAAAACACATGATTTCTCATGTGGACTCATAGAGGTGAGTAGAAATTCAGTTTTTATAATTGTCTCTGTTATCACTCTTAGTCTATCTTTATCTTCCCTTCTGCTTTTCCTCTGCATAGTTTTACCTCTGTTGGTAGTGATTATTGAAACTACCCCCTCAAGGCTCCCTGTCTTATAACCAATTTTAAATCTGTCTCTATGTTTATTCCTGTTGAACTAGCAATCCAAATATCAAAGGCTTCTTACAGATGTTAATCCATTCGTTAATTAAACCATCAATGAATATAAGAAACTGAGCTGATGTTAGAAATACACAAAACAGTTAACACAGTCTTGGTCCTCCAGTTGCTTTCTGTTCAATATATAGGAGAAACATAGATCCAGCATATGGCATAAGGTGCATTGTAATAAGTACCACAATAGATTCATCTCTACATTTTACTATGATCAAGGACATAATGTTTTGCTACAAATAAGTGGTACACAAAACTTTTTTATTATTGGCATAAACACTCAAATACAGAGTCATGCATATCTGTGTTTGAATTCCAGTTTTTATATTTACTCTTTTACTGTAAGTATATTATTAAATTTATGCATTTGTTTTCTCAACTGTAATGTCCACCCCCTAAATTTCCTATGAAGATTAAGTGAGACAATTTATATACTGATTTTTGCACAATATTCTTGGCCTCTTGATTTCTCAATACATGTGCATATTATGATTATTGCTATTAATCTTATTACCAGCTAGGGAGATTGCTGATAATTTTATATTGGTTTTAAATTTATTTAAGTAAGATGAGAACATTCTCTTTTATAAGAAAATATAAGAATATCACACCAGTATAGAAATTGCATAATTACAAATGATATACAGTTATTTAAATACAGGGTTTTACGTTTGTTCTTAATTTGAGTATAGCATATTGGAATATGAGATGGAAAAAAAGAATAATTGGGACTAGTTATGGAAGAAAATGCTATAGAAAGAGTAAAAAAAGTCTGTAAAAGCTTTGTAAGTATTGGAATGCTAAGTCTGCATATATAGTACAAGAATATTAATCTGGCAGTGGTATGACAGTTTCACAAAGAGGGGAGGAATGTTGGCATCTCTCTGCCACAATGTTATTACTGATGTTGTCTAGAAATGTCAATATATGGTAATAATAATAATAAATAGACTAACTTTTAGTTGGTTGCTTTATTGTTTTTAACTCCACAGATAGTAGTTTCCCCAAATGCCAAGATAATGGCATATACCTTCCTCTCCCCTTTGTAATGCTCTGGTACGAAGAGTTGGTAGAAGATTGGCTGTAATTCAAATTTATTTCTGTAAATACAGAAAACAGAAAATGAGTAAGAAACAATTATAAAAGAGCACTTTCAAAGTTAGACTGATAAAAGCATGGCTGATGAATTTCTTCTAGGATTCAAAAATATGCAGGGAAAAGTAAATAATAATTAGAACACATTTCTCTAAGGCACATTGGTTTTGAATATATACAAGAAGAAGCAAAGAATCCTGAATTCAGTAAAGATGTTTAAATGGTTCTTGATTTTAAATTGCCTTGCAAATGCATGCAACATAAGAAATTCATAATAATTTAGACCATCTTATATTATCTGATAATCTTAGTAAGATAGATCCATATTTTCCCCTTTCAGTTTCTCTTACATAAATCCCTAAATATCAATGTCAAATTACTGCTTAATATTTTATTGATTATAAATATAAACTAAGAGTAAATAATGCCAGAAATTTGCAGGGAAACTTATATATTTTTAATTACCTCCTGTACTTTTATACAACTCTATTTGTTTTTCTTCTGGATCAAAGTCACTTAAACTACCAAAATATTTGAAAAATATATTACTCATTGCATTTGGAATTTATCAGAGGTAAATATTACTGAGAAAAAGGAAAGAAAGTAATTATTTTCTATTATCTTCTTGTTTGTGTCCTACTGCCTAAATACAGTTTCTAATTCACACACTCAATGCCAATTTCAGCTCTATTACTCAAGTCTTTGTAGCTGGAATGACAAATTAATTCTGTTAAGACCATTATTTTTTAAAACAGTTATTCTCAAAATAAATTATAAAAATTATATCTATATATTTAAGTATTACATATCATGAGAGGAGTAAAATATAATAGAAAATGTTATGAACTTTTCAAAATATCATGTAGAGAATATTCATGAAATGTTAGATTCTTTCTAAATTTATTTTTATCTCAATTATATTTATATTTATGTAAACATTGCCCTAAACTTTTTAAAAAAACTTGTTGGCAGAAACTATTATTACATGTCACAATTAGAATTTACACAGAGCAAAATTTTTATTTTTAACTTTTTATTTTATGGCTTTCTTAGTTTAAATAACACTAAACATGGAGAAAAGTTTTATTTACGTGTGGTGAATACAATGATGAGCAAGAGGCCTAAATTCTTAGAGCCTTGTCTTTTGTACAAAATATTTATAATACACTTGATAAAGAGAATTATTGAGAGCAAAATTTAAAATGTACATAAACTCACTGTAAATGATGAAAGTGATATAGATATTAATGACACTATTTTGATCAAATTGTAATTAATTATCTATGAACATTTTCTAAAATTTTGATGAAACCACACACACACACACACACACACACACACACACACAAACAAAAAACCTAAAGAGTTAAGCAAGAATGAGCAAAATGAACAAAGGCAAAGGCATTTCATTATCTGATGTTGAAATCTACTACAAAGCTATGGCAGTACTACAGGGCTATGGTAGTACTACAAAGCTGTGGTACTACATCTAAACAGCATGGTATTAGCATAAAAACATGATATTCACACATCAACCAACAGAACAGAATCAAGAGCCCAGAAATAAATCTTTCTTAACATTTACTATCAATTCTTTTTTTATCAAAAATACCCAAATTATGCTGTGAGGAAAATATAGTTTCTTCAATAAATGTTGCTGGGAAAACTGCATATCCACGTGCAAAGGAATAAAATTGTGCCCGCATCTCACACCACATATAAATATCAAATAAAATGAATCCAGTCTCAAATGAAAGACCCAGATCTGTAGAAAGGCTGGATGAAAACACAGCGGAAGACTCTATGACATTGGTCTTGGCTAATATTTTTGGATATGGCCCCAAAAGCATATTCAGCAAAAGCAGAAGTAGACAAATAGGATTACATCAAACAAAAACACTTCTGCACAGCAAAGAAAACATTCAGTGGAGTGAAAACGCAATCTATAGAATTTGAGAAAATATTTGCGAATTATACATTTGATAAGAAGTTAATTTTCAAAATATATAAGAAACTTATACAACTCAACAGTAAGAAAATAAATTACCTGATTTTAAAAGGGATAACAGAATGAAACAGACATTTCTAAAAAGAACTAATGCAAGTAAATAACAAGTATATGAAACTATGATCCAGATCACTAAGCATCAGGGAAATAAAATTTAAAACCACAATGAGTTATCACGTTACACCTGTTAAAATGGCTGTTATCAAAAAAGATGAAACAGCAAATGTTGGGGAGGATGTGGACAAAATAGAGCTTTTATATATTATTGGTGATAATGTAAATTAGTACCACCAATCCTCAAAAAAACTGATACAACAATATCATGTGATCCAGCAATCCCACTTTTTTGTATATACTGAAAAGACATACATGAGTATTTTGAAGAGATATCTTCACTTCCATATGCATTGCAACATTATTCATAATATCCAAGATATGGGATTGAACCTGTATCATAATTGGAAAAATTAATAAAGAAAATGTGGTACATATACACAATGGAGCAATAGCCTTAAAATATAAGGAAATTTTGTCATTTCCCACTACAAGCCTAAACCTGGAGGGCAT
Organism: Cheracebus regulus; assembly: GCA_963574635.1. Classification (NCBI taxonomy): domain Eukaryota; kingdom Metazoa; phylum Chordata; class Mammalia; order Primates; family Pitheciidae; genus Cheracebus; species Cheracebus regulus. Next base: position 5,525 of record CAUYQU010044721.1, read on the forward strand.
TATGTTAAATGGAATAAATCAGATGTAAAAAATACTGCACAGTCTCACTTATGAGTGAAATCTAAAAAAGCAGAACCAGTGGAAACAGGGTAGAATGGTGAATATATATGAGAGGGAATACATATGTTAAATAGCTTGATTTAGCCATTACACAATGTATACAAATATGAAAATTTCATGTTGTACACCATAAATATATACAATAATTACTTGTTAATTAAAATAATTTTTAAAAAGTCGTTGGAATGAAAATAATAGAATGTGATTATACAAATATTGTAATAAAATAATATTTGGTGACTCAACAGGCATTTTAACAGAAAGCAATGGAATATTATAGAAGTTGATCTTAATTTTTATGTGTGCCACATTAAGCAGTCTCTTTTTTAAAAAAATATATTTTTTACATTTAAAATATGCTAATAATAGCAAAGAACTGGAAATAAAAATCTTGTGTTCAAGTTCACACTCTGATTCTATATTGTCAGCTAGTATAGCCTGAGTAAATAATTTATTTGAACACTGGCCTCCTAATTAATGAATAAAACCAGAAAGTCTAGATTTTGATGAAACAAGCATACGTTCTTATGTCAAGTTGTAATTATTCCTTTGTGTGATATTAGTCATAGGGTAAATCTACTGTATCAGGGGGAGTACTTTATTAGGTTTTTACAGTAGGAACCAAACAAGATAAGACCATGAATTCAAAAAAAATGTATGAGTCAGTCAGAGAGAGAACAAGAATTTAGGGGTTGGTTACAGATATATAATTATAATAATTATGATTCATATATAAATGTATATATGTATATATATGGACACAAAGAAAATTATATATATACATGTACATATACTTATGTATAGATGGACACTTTATATATACGTATGCATATTTTAAGTGTCCAATTTTAATAGTCATTAGTGATTATTATACCACCTTTTTTATAATAATTATTATCGTTTATCTGTAACCAACCCCTAAATTCTTGTTCTATCTGACTCATTCATACATAATAAAATAATTATTATTATTTATGTGAACAAAATAGGTCATTTTTCTTATTCAAAGAAGAATGCCATAAAGTAAGACCACATGCAGGACAAAAATCTCAAAAAATACCAGAAGTCACATGTCTTTCCCAGTTACCTTTGAAAAAGGATAACTTCTCACACCTATGAAATCTAGAGTAAACAGTAATAACTGACAAGATTAACTGTAAACAGTACTAACTAATAAGGTTCTTTGAAAGGAATTTCACAGTACATAGAAAAGAAACCTTAAGAGATTGATTTTGGGTTGCATATAAGATCAGTTTTATTAGGTCTACATGCTCTGAAACAACTTTAGAGTGCAAAATCCTCAGGCTTCCCTCTAACATGTCCAAATATGATATTAACTACATGTTTGTGCATTACAGTGGCCACCAAGCTCTATGACTGATCTTTACTGTGTGAATATAAATAGCAGAAATAAGTTTCCTTGAATAGTGGCTGGAAATTAGATTTGAGTTTATTTTAACTTAATTTAATTTGAAGTTCCAGGATACATGTACAGAATGTGCAGGTTTGTTACACAGGTAAATATATGCCGTGATGGTTTCTTGCATCTGTCAACCCATCACCTGGATTTGAATACTTTGAAATAGCTGAAATAGCAGTGATCTGATAGCTAGATTGTGAGAAAATTTAAACCCACTAAAACCTACAGGTCAAGGCAGTAGAACTCAACAATTGAAAAATATTTGTAAATCTCAGCTAATTACTTACACATTATAGTCAACACTGATTACTAGAAATGTGGAGAGTATTTCTGGTTTCTTTATATTCAATAGAAAATCCAGTATAGTATTTTCTTAGAAATGAAAAGGGAGTGATCCATAAATAAATAATAAGGTGATAAAAGCCAACACACTTTTGGAAAAGACAACTGATAGTATTACCTTTTCAATATAAATTAATAATTATAAGTGTTATTCATATTTATTTTATGATATGTTTTTACTTTCTTCTGTTCTATATGAATTATTTTATAATTAAAATGAAAGAGAGTGTTACCACTGAAAGCATACACAAATCAATGGTACAGAACAGTTCAGATTCAGGTATACACAATAATAACCTAGTATTAGAAAAAAGGTGGTATAATAATCACTAATGACTAGCAAAATAGGACACTTAAGATATGTATACACATATAATCTTCTTTAAGTGTCCATATATACATATGTACATGTGTATATATAATTTTGTCTCCATAGATACATATGTGTACGTATAAAATACATTTATAAATATATATTTAAATATATATTTTTAAAATCAATATATAATGATATATAATTTATGTATGTATAACTGGACACTTAATATAAAGTATCTATTACTTTACATATACTTTACATATGTACGTGTGTGTGTGTGTGTGTGTATGCAATTTGATTTTCACTTTACCTCCAGACAATTTCTAAAGGAAACTTACATTTTCTATAACGGAGCTCTTATTTTATACATGCACACACAATAACACAACAAATTTTATTTTATAATACTGAAATGCATATACAAACACAACAAATAATCAGTTAAATATGCATTTCAAAAGTTACAGAAGAAATTTGAATCTTTATATCTGTTTCACAAATGTATCATAAAATTATAAAAAATAAAATGAGAAATGCAATGCACTCAAAATCATTGAGAAATGGCAAGTGACTTAGAAATATATTAATACATTTAATCCAACAGTAAATAAAAAATAGCAAGTATAATTTTCAAATTAATTTAAAAAGTATTATTATACTCAACATTGGCCACTCTGTGTTGGATTGGTACCCTCATATTCCTCTGTGAAAATGTAAATTTTAATAAAAGATTTTGGAGAATATTTTATTGTATTGATTTTTATTGAAAATAAAAGTTTATTTTAAATTCTAATTCTACCTTGGGAAACACAATCTAATAGATAATTCATAAAAGATTTATATACAGGGAGTGGCTGGATTTGATGATATGTGACTGAATCCTTAATATTTTGGGGAACTGCAGCAGTCTTCCACTTTCTGAAACTGATTCACAAACTTTGATTTATTATAAAACAATGTATTTTGTGCAACAATGTTTCTATTGGAAATTTGATTAAAACATAGTTAAAAGGAAACACCATTCTAGGATGGGGAGTTTCAAGATAGGGAAGGTACATCTCTCATGCCTAATAATGTAAATTATTGTGGCTAAAGGAACATCTTAAAGAAAATACGTTGACTGGAAAAAATGGGTTTTAGTATTTAATGAGAAAAGGGAAAACAAAACAAAACAACACCTCTCACTGAGCCTAAAACACGGGAGTAGGTAATGGGCTCCAGGAAATTTAGATACAATCAAAAAGAACATGTTAAAAACAAAACAACTAAGAAAAAACAGGAGAGACAAGGCCAGGAGCCGTGGTTCATACCTGTAATCCCAGCACTTTGGGAGGCCAAGGCTGGCATATTACCTGAGATAAGGAGTGCCAGAACAGCCTGGCCAACATGGTGAAACCCCGTATCTTCTAAAAATACACAAATTAGCCAGGCCTGGTGGCACATGCCTGTAATCCCAGCTGCTCGGGAGGCTGAGGCAGGGGAATTGATTGAGGCAGGGGAATTGTGTGTATGTACACACACACACACACACACACACACACACACACACACACATAAATCAGAGACAAGAAAAATATCAATAATATTTGGTGAGAATACCATGTAAAAGATTATTGTATGAAATCTGGAGACAGTTATGTCTAGATGTGGTTTATATTTTATTTATACTTTGTCATGTTTTTCTGTTATACTCTTAAATCATCTAGAAATGGTTTATATTTTATTTATACTTTGTCATGTTTTTCTGTTATACTCAACTCTTAAATCATCATTGAAATTTTTTAACCTTTAAAACTTTAGGGTAATTATATTTGGAAGATTGAGAAAGGCCTATGTGTCAAATGCAACTAATTCTATAGAAATGGGTGGCATCAGCCTAGGGTCTAATGGAAATACAACAACAAGGAGTGGTTTTTCTGAAGAGCAGGGGAATATCCTGCAGAAACATTTAATGTTGAGGAAAGAAATAAATAACAGACAAACCAAGACAAGATAAACTTCTCAAACCTGTAGTCATTTCTTAATAGGAATAAAAGACCTCAGGAAAAGAAGTGATAGAATATAAACCTTTTCATCATAAATTAGTATGGAGTCAGTTATTACTGCATTTGGTTATTAAGGGAATGAGTGCCCTTTCTTGTAAAATACAGTATATTATGGCAGCCTGAAGCTTCTGATGTCACAACTAGAAAGAAAGACCAATTATTTACAAAAAAATATATATTATGGAAGGCATCAGGGAGCATTGTGTAAAAAATAGGAAACATGATCAAAACTTCTGCAGGGGGAAGAACTGCTTTCATGTAAACTCATAATATGTAACTGGTTTTCTGTTTGTCTTTCTTGTTTGTTTCTGTGGTGGATATTTGCCAGTTCTTTCAAAAGAACATTTACTGCATTCAGGGCCTATTTGGAAGATGGAGGAGCTAGACCAAAAGCTTGGAAAAGCCACACACAGTAAAATCATTTACAACCTAGTGTTGATTGGAAACAAAGATCTGTCAAGGTGGAGGCCTTTCCCAAAACCATGGCATTCTCTATCATTAAGACATTTGTGAAAATTTGAAGCTGCATAGGGCCACTGGTTAGGGGTGGAATTAAATCTCCCATAATCTAAGCAATGAGCTCAGAGCGTGAACTCCAGAAACAAGGAATAAATTAGAAAGAATGAAACTTCAATTCAACCCTGGTGCAGCTCAGTCCTTTTTAGGATTGAGAATTTTGCCTCCATATCACCATAGTATAAAACAAAACATACATTTTTTAGTACTGGCACACAATTAAACAATCATTTTGCATACAAGAGGACATGCTATGTGACCAATAATCATGTGTCCTTTTTTTTGAAACAAAGTTTCGCTCTTGCTGCCCAGGCTGGAGTGCAATGGCACAACCTCTGCCTCCTGGGTTCAAGCGATTCTCTTGCCTCATTCTCCCAAGTGGCTGGGATTACAGGCGTGCGTCACCACACCCAGCTAATTTTGTATTTTTAGTAGAGACAGTGTTTCTTCATGTTGGTCAAGCTGACCTCGAACACTGGACCTCAGGTGACCCGCCAGCCTCAGCATCAGAAAGTGCTGGGATCACAGTCCTGAGCCACCATGCCCAGCCCAAAATAAGTAATTTTAGAAACCTCGTAAGGAGTTACCACACAAAGACTTAAAGATTACTATGACACGTATGTTCCAGAAAACTTTAAAAAGTGACAAAATTGGAAAAACTATTAGAATGTTCACTATTGAAATAATCAATCATCGATTGAAGACATTAAATTGAAGACATTAAAAAATAAACATTGTATATGAAACTATGCAGCCAATACATTTGTTTCACAGCATAGTGGTCAAAGAAGAAGCTAAGATTAGTTACATGAAAGACAGAGTGATTAAAAAAAATCCTGTGAAAACTACAGAGAAAAAATAATTTAAAAAATAGATGTGTGTGAGATAAATGTAGGACACATATATGTGTATTTTTCACTATTCATATTTAAATTAAAACTTTTAAAAAATTATATATTTGTGTGGTTTTACATCTCCATTATTTCAGATATTCCTTAAGGGTATTTTATCTTTTTATCATAAAATCCCGCTGGCTTTCCACCTAATTGAATTAAGTCTATAAATTAATTCATAGAGGTAGGTCATTTTTACAAGCCCATCGTGACACTTGTTATATAATACAATTTATTCATTAAAATAATTCCTAGGTTAACTTTTTATTATTCTGCTTCTGGAGGGAGTCCTTACTTAGTTTAATTTTGAATGTATTTTAATAAGCCTTGCTACTATCTGCATTTAATATCATGTATTATTTTTCTCAAAGAGTTTTCATGATAGGGAAGATAACTGATTGCAATTTACTTATTTTTTTCTTATTACTCCACCATAGGTACAATTTTCAGGTAATCTACATCTTAATAATATATATCTTTTATTTTTAATATTTATTTATTTATGTTTCTTTCCAACTTTTAGGTTCGGAGGGTACATGTGCAGGTTTGTTACATGGGTAAATTACATGTCACAGTGGTTTGGTATACATATTATCTTATCACCCCATTAATAAGCACAGTACCTGATAGGTAACTTTTTGATCCTCACCCTCCTCCTACTCTCTGCCCTCAAGTAGGCCCTTGTGTCTATTGCTTTCTTTTTTGTGTTCATGTGCATTCAATATTTAGCTCCCACTTATAAGTGAGAAAATGCAGTATTTAGTTTTCTTTTCCTGCATTTATTTGCTTACATTAATGGTCTACAGCTGTGTCCATGTTGCTGCAATGGACATGATTTTGTTCTTTTGTATGGCTACACAGTATTCTATATCCAGAACATTGTTAATGGGTATCTAGATTGACCCCATGTCTTTGCTATTGTGATTAGTGCCACAATGAACATAGTGCAGCAATGATCATATGCAGGTGTGTCTCTTTATGGTAGAACAATTAATATTTTTAATATTCATATCTTATTTTTTGAACTGTTTTAAAATCATATGTGATTTAAAACATAGTTGTATTACCTAGTATCTTTGAGTTACTCTTAGCTTACAAGGGATATTACTAACGTAGTTTCTTTCCAAGTGTTCACAGCACATAGGAAGAGGCTCTCAGTAAACACAATCAGTGAATAACTGGCATCTAATATACATTTAGTAAATAGTTTAAATAGATTAATAGATAGACAAAATTGTTCCCTAATCATCCATATATTTTTTCTTTTACTATTTTAAATCTCCTTTTGCTGTACTTAAATAAGTTTATCTTCTTTTTTCCCACATACTATTTTTGTCCCAGATTCTATACCATATTATATACATGTCACACAACAGCACATATGGAATTTCACTGCCCAAGGCTTTGGAAACATCAACATTCTAAAGCTAATATGTGATTACTTACTCCTCTTTTATTTGATGAATGTGAGGTCATAAAATTCACTAAATCAATTTATATTTTGAAACAATGTGTCTACATCTGCAAGTCTTCTATGTATAAGTTCTCTACACTGTGAAAGTTTTAACCATAATAGTAATATGTAGTGAAATTAGAAAAATCAGCTATATGGGAATCTAAATACAGACTTAATTTTACCTAAAGTTAATGTATTTTTAATTGGTTCTCATATATAATTTCTACATAGAGTCTCTGATTTCTGTGTCAAATAACTTTATGACAGTGATGTTTACACATGCTACAGTGCCGCATCCTCTTTTACGCCCCCGGTTTGACAAGGTCACCAAGTTCGGCGTGATGATAGGTCAAGGACTGATGCATCAGAAAAGAGGATGGGGCATATGTGCGTGGGATTGGAAAATTTGGGGCTTGGGAATTTTGCTTGTCTGCACTTTTTTTATAATAATGATACAAGAAAATTACCAACTACGTTTCCCAAGAAATGAAACGGGAAACCGGATGGAGTCTGACAATTGTACTGATTGCCAAAGTCTCTTAAACATTATATGGAAAAAATTAGGACCTAAGGCCACTGTAAAGGAAGTTATGTTACAATTACAACAAGA
>CAUYQU010044723.1:0-10889 GCA_963574635.1 Cheracebus regulus
TACCTATTTTAAAAGTGACCACATAACTGGAAGTAAATCATTCCCCAGCAATTGCATAGCATTTCACAGGTTTAAATAAAATATTGGTTGGCTGCTTATTTGTCATTTTCATCCCCTATTCCTTCCTGTCTCCATTGTTAAACACAATTATTGGCATAAAAGAGGTTTTTAATACGCATTTTTAGACTGTATTCTACCCTGGGCACTAAAACAAGAATCCCATTCTCTCTCCCTCTTTCTCTTCCTCTTTCATTCTTTCTTTCTTTTGCTGTTTCTTTCTTTTTCCTTTTCTCTCTTTTTCTAAATCTCTTCCTCTTTCTTTCTCTTTCATTTTTTTCTTTCTTTTGCTGTTGCTTTCTTTCTCCTTTTCTCAAAAAAAATAAATAAAATAAAATAAAAAAATATTTATTTATTTATTTAGAGACAAGGTCTCACTCTGTTACCCAGGCTGGAGTGCAGTAGTGTGATCACAGCTCACTGCAGCCTCAACCTCCCAGACTTAAGTGATCCTCCCACCTCAGCCTCCCAAGTAGCTGAGACTATAGACATGTGTCACCATTCCCGGCTAATTTTTTGTAGAGAAAGGGTTTCATCATGTTTCCCAGGCTAATCTCTAACTCCTAGATTCAAGAGATCTGCCTGTCTCAGCCTCTCAGAGTGCTAGGATTACAAGGATGAGCCACCTGACCTGGCCAGTATTTTAAAATAGTTAATTAAATAAATGGCTTGAGAATACTTAGCCTTAGGCACTGTGAAAAACTCAGTGAAGTTTGTCCACCAAAAACAAGCATAACACTGAATAAAACTGTGAAAACAAACTATTTCAGGACTTTAGAAATCAACCAAAGGCACACATTCTGTAGTGTTTGTTCTAGAAAACCTTCATTCAAGAACAGTGAAAGTCTGCAGCATTTCTTGGTTGGGATGGCTCCTATCCCATCCTACACCCAGCTCAGTCTACAAGAATAGTTTATCAAAACAGGGCTGACTGAGGAAATCAAAAGCTTGGCTCCCAGAGAGTGCACTCTCAATTTGGGGCAGGGGATAAAATCCCACAGCTTTGTCACCTAAAAGTGGCAAACTGTGAGGAAAAGAAAAAAAAAAGTGTCAACCAAGAATTCTACATACAGGAAAACCATCCTTCAATGATAAATTCAAAATAAAGGCATTCTCAGATAAATAAGAAATGATAAAGTTAATTGCTACCAAACCTGCCCTATAAGAAATATTAAAAGGGCTGAAAAAAATGATTATCAGATGGTAATTCAAAATAACAGGAAAGAATCAAGTTCTTTTGAATTTATTATGACTTGCTTTATGGCCTGGCATATGATCTATCCTGAAGAATGTTCTATGTTTGCTGCAAAAGAATATGCATTCTGCTCCTGTTGAGTGAAGAGTTACCTTAGTTCAAGCTGGTCAACAAAATTGTTCAAGTTTTCTGTATCTTTAATTGTTCTCAGATGCCAAGAGAGGATTATTAAAATCTTCAACATAATTATTTCCTCTTTCAATTCTGTCATTTTCTGCTTCATGTATTCTGGGCCTCTTTTGGTAAGTGCACCTACATTAATAATTGTTATATCTTCCTGATAAACTGATCTTTTTATCATTATAAATTATCCCTGTTTATTTCCAATATTTCTTGTCTTAAAGTGTATTGTGCCTGTTATTAAAATAGCTACTACAGCTACTATTTCCTGTTTTCATGGTGTATCTTTTTCCTTCATTTTGGCCTTATTTGTGCCTTTGACCCTAAATTGTATCTCTTCTGACAAAATATAGATTGGGTCTTACTTTATTATGAAGTTGGAAAACTGCCTTTTGATTGTAGTGTTTAGACTAGTCACATTTAATGTAATTACTGATGCTGTTATATTTACATTTGTGATTCTGCTATTTTTAAAATTACGCTTCATGTCTTATTGTGTCTCTGTTTTTCCATTACTATTTTTTATCTCATAAAGTCATGAACTGCATAACTACGTTTTGGTCAAAAACAGACCACAGATGAGACACTGGTCCCAGACGATTATAATGAAGCTAAAAAATTCCTATCACATAGTGAGAGTTGTAGCCATTGTAACAAACCTACTATGCTGTCAGTCATATAAAGAACAGCACATACAAATACAGTACATAATGACTGATAATAACTCTGTTACTGGTTTATTAATTATACTATATTTTTATTGTTTTTTATTTTTGTTTATTTTTTTTATTGTTAGAGTGTACTCCTTCTACTTATAAAAACAATTAACTGTAAAACAGCCTCACGCATTTTTGGTCCAGGAAAAGGCAACGACAGCTCCATGCATGCTACTGTCCCTGAAGACCTTCTGGTGGGACAAGATTCGAGGTGGAAGACAGCAATATTGATTATCTTTGACCCTGTGTAGGCCTAGGCTAATGTGTGTGTTATTGTCTCAGTTTTTTTGAAAAAAGTCACATTGTGTTGTAATTGCCTACAGTATTCAGTAGGTACCATGAATATACAGTATACAGATAAATAAGTATAGTATACAGTATAGTACTATACAGTATAGTACCATGCTGCACAGTTGTAGACCAGGAGCATAAGTTATACCATATGGCTTAGGTGTGTAGCAGACTTTACTAACTCGGCTGGTTTAAGTACACTCTATGATGTTCACACAACAAAATCACCTAACATCACATTTCTTAGAATATATTCCCATCATTAAGCAATGCATGACTGATTGTAGAAATATTTATGTATTGTTTTAATTTTCTTTATTAATTTTTTAGCTATAATTCTTGAGTTTTCTTTTTTAGTGATTGTTCTAGAAATCACAATACATATTAATCACAATATATTTCAGGTTGATACTGGCTTAATTCTGGGAAAACACAGTAACTTTGCTCCAATATAGCTCTGTTTCCACTTTTCTCATTGTTATGACTATTGCTTTAAACAATCTTTAGGTTTTTTTAAAGAAATTAAGAAATATATATATTCAGCCTTTTATATTTCACATACATTTATCATATCAGATAGATCACATTCTACAGCTGAGGCTGGTAAATTTTTCCAGTAAAGGGCCAGATGGTTAATACCTCAGGCTTTCCAGGCCATGTACAGATTCCGCTGCATATTCTTGGCTTTTTAGAGTACTCTTTAAAATTTGTAAATCATTCTGAACTTTCAGGCAATTAACAACAACCACAAAAAGACCACTGGCCAGATAGGGCCTGTGTGTCACAGTTTGCCAAATGTTAGAATATAAAACAAGTCCTACTAAATTTCCTTTTCAGCACTGAAAACATACAAGAATATAGTCTGACCACAACAGAATTAAATTGAAAATCAACAACAGGAAGAAACTTGAGAAACGTCCAAACACTTGGAAACTGAACAATACACTTGTAAATAACTCATGGATAAAGAAGAAATTGTGAAGAAAATTAGAAAATATCTGTGAAATTAATGAGAACAAACATACAACGTATCAAAATTCATGTAAAGCAACGAAAGTAGTACTTAACCTGAAATGTGAAATGCTACAAAGCTGAGTGTCAACATGATGCCACAAGTGGAAAATTATACACCTGACCTAACATGACAAGTTGCAGTAAAATGCAAGTACACAACACAGTTTATTCCATGTCCCCAAGAGAGAAAAGACCCTCCCAGTCCTCTTTAGCTGAAATACATCTTTTCTGTGCATGCGCAGACGCCCCCACACAAGCAAACCAACAAAGGGTAGTGAAATGGCATGTGTGCAGGTTAAGGACACCAACTGCAGGTTTCCCACTGTGCCCCACATGGGGCCAAGACCTATGTGCATTACTCACTGAGGTTTTTTGTTTATTCTCTGCTTTGCGGTGTAAAGATATTGCTGAAAATGTCAAAAAAGATGTGCAAATATCTCTGTGGGTAACAGTGATAAGAAAAATAGGAAGCATTTGTGTTTATATATAGCACAGAAAGTCAAGCTGTTGGAGAAACTGGACAGTAGTGTTATGTGAAATACCTTATAGAAGAGTATGGTGTTAGCATGGCCACCATATATGACTTGAAGAAACAGGATACGATTCTTAAATCTCCTTTAATTTATAACAGTTCTCCCTCTCCCTTCTTCATGTCTTTGATTTACTTACATGGATTTTTGTCTTACAGAAATTTCAGCATCCCAAATTTGGTTTATTGCGCCTTCATTGTGTCATTAAAAATACTCACTTATCCCTTGTTCACTTTGCTTTGACACGATTACATTATAAGAAGAGGGCTATACACTTCCAATTTCTTCACACTGGGTAGCAGGGCATAATGTCTGCTTGTCTCACTTTTAGAGAAGTTAAGATAAAGTAGTAAATTCTAGTGTTATCAGCCTGATCCATTCAATACAAAGCTTCCTATCAACTTTTTACCTATCAGGAAGCTACTAATGGTTTTGCCAAGATGTTTCATTAGAAATTACAATTGCTGGTTTTTAAAATTCCATTATTCCTTCTATATGTATTAGCTATAATTACTCCATGTAGAAAAACTCTCCCTTCTTCAACTATTCAGTTACCCTGAAATATAGCTGCTTTATAAAAGGCAGAAAAATGTTTGATTCTTTCCCTTTAAATTTTGAAGAACAAGTTCGTACCATAACAACCTCCAGAGTTTACCAATAAGTTTTCAAGAGTACCATTACAAACTCATAGATGTTTCTATACCTGATATGTTTCAATACATTTCAATCACTGCTTTTTATGGGTGAAAAGTCCACCCCTCAGTAGTCTCTGACTGATTCTGTTTTCTGGCACAGATGTCCCGAGGGTGCATCTTCTACAAGTTGTGCCTCAAACTCAGCAATCTAGTTCATTTTAGTGGAAAATGGTTTTTAAAGGCTTTAATCTCTTTGGCCTGGAATTCACCACCACCTTATTAGCTGACCAGTGCCTTCAAAACAGATTCCCCCAGACTCCCCACCCTGCACTGTCCTCAAGAGAGGGTTGGTCTGAATTATCTAGTCTTCCAATTCTATAAGCAGAAGTCCTGAGAAAAGAAATTGTGGAAGAGAGTACCCAAAAGCTTGGAAAAGACATCTTCCCTCAGTTATATGTCACACATACAAATAAAGACTAGTTCCTAACAATCAACTAAGCTGGAGTAGAATTCAGAGAGGCTTCAGGAGTGGAGATTCGGGTGACAGTTGAGGGTCACTCTTGTTTTTTGATCCCAGGGGTTCGCTCCACAAATTTTCTTAATTCATCAGCCAAAAAACCTGCAAAATATCACCCTGACAGTGGACTAACAACAAACGCACAATTAGGAAACTAAATAGAAAATAACAACTAAGAAGCCTAATTAGTATATTTACTCATGGCAGTAAAATGAGGATAACACCCACAAATTTACAGTCTGCATTCCAAGATTCTTATAGAACGGAATAAACAAGTATTTATACTCCAAGTGCTAAGTTTATATATCCAAAGCTGAGGTGAGAAGGGAGTGATACTATAGAAGAAAAGATAAGAGCACTATTCCTAAGCAGAATTAATTCTTTCTCTGAGATAGCAAAAACAACCACAAATTTCTTTATTAGTCTGCAGTTGAGCCTCAGATGAGACTGCATAACTCTGGCCAACCCAACCTTGACTGCAGCTTTCTGAGACCCTAAGGCAGGATCTAGCTAAGCTGTGCTTAGACTACTGATCCATAGAAACTGAGATAATAAATGTGTGTTGTTTTATGCCACTAAGTTTGTGGTAATTTGTTATGTAATGATATATAAATAATACTAAAAGCTAGTACATGATTTTTTTTTTTTTTTTTTTGAGACAGGGTTCTACTCTATTGCCCAGGCTGAAGTGCAGTGAAGCATTCATAGGTCACTGCAACCTCACATTTCTAGACTCAAGAAATCCCACCTCAGCCTCCCAAGCAGCTGGGACTACAGGCACGTGCCACCATGCCTAAGTGTTTTATTTTTATCTTTTGTAGAGACAGGGTCTTACTATGTTGCCCAGGCTGGTCTTGAACTCCTAGCTTAAGCAATCCTCCCACCTCGCCCTCCCAAAGCGCTGGGATTATCGGTGTGAGCCACTATGCTCTGCCACTAGTACATGATTTTACTTTCCTCAATCATATAAAATATTTGAAACAGACTTTTTTTTAAAAGACTAAGTATTTCTGTTAATAGCTTAGGGAAAAAAACACTGTACTGAGAATCGTAAGACTTAATATAAGTCTCAATTCTACCTTACTAGGTCACCTTGGGTAGGGTTCATAACCTCTCAGAGCCTTGAGATTTCTTATTTATAATCAGGGATAAAACTTGCCCGGCTGGTAAAAGAAAATGAGTGAGACACTGTGAAAATTATATAGCACTAAATAAGCCAAAATCCAACTGCTTCTTATCAACAGTTCTGCTGCCACTCTAGTGCAAGCCATCATCATTTCTTGTCGGGGTTATTTTGGCAGATTCCTAACTTGTCTCTCAGTTTTTGCTGCTGGCGCCTTCTTTAAGTTTTCATTGCTGGCCTCTCCTTTACAGTTATCTGAGTCATTCTTTTAAACCTAAATGAGATCATATCACTCCTCTGCTCAAAATCCACCAGTGACTTCCCCTCATATCCAGAATAGAATCCACAGTGACCAAGGTCACACATAACTAAGTCTTTACTATTAAGAAGTATAGAATATTGCACCTTAACAAGATTTTCAGTTTCCCTTTAAAAATAAGATGAGTGTTGGAATTCAGGAAAACAAAGGCAAGGCTAGTGACAGAGGAACTAGGAGCTAGTCTTCATGGAGTGTGGACTCTCAGTGGTTAGGAATAAAGGAAGACAAAAAACGAGATGAGGAAAAGGGTAAATTTATTGAGTACATACTTTTGATCTGAGAACTTTTCCATATGTAACAACTTTTACATTTTAAAAAATGAATGAACTAGGATTAGAATCTTCGGTCTCTGAGGCTAGGACTGGGCATCTATCTGCCTTATTCAGATATTCAAAAGGAGAGGAATAGACCTTTTTTAAAACTATTTTTATAGATTAGTAATGTTCTGACCACTTCAGTTAAGAATTTTTTGATATTTAGTATTCTTTCTTATTTACACTTTTGGACGGTATTTACAGGATGGGAAATCTTACTGGTCCTAAAGTCCATGGGATTTGACAACTTAAGTTTATATTAAATCCACTTTGTTCCAAGCACAATATGGACCCTGCACAACTGTATCTTTCTCCATACCCGACCCACAGTGCCTCAAGTATCAGAACTGTTCATTTCTATCTGTCAAAATCTAGTAAAAGATGAGATAAACTCTCTGTCTCCATGAAAACATGCTTCAGAATTACCTGCCTCCAGTGTTTACACACAGTTTAAAGGCAATCAAACAAAGATCACCAGAATGAACAGCTGCCGGACTCTGACAATGAATGGCAGAGGCTGAAGAAATACATAATGGCTTGAAGGAGAAAAGAAGCAGACTAATCCTCAGGGCTTCGAGGCTCTTCTCCAAATTCAGAGGCAATGGACCTTAAAAGGACCAAAGATGCACCAGCAAGAAGGAAAAGTGCCAGACAAGATGCACCAGCAAAAAGGAAAAGTGTCAGAGGATAGGAAAGCAGCCCGTGCACAAACACTCAGCAAGGAAACTGCTGCAGACCAACCTGAAGTGTTAGCGTGACACAGAACCTTCATGACCCGCACAGTGGAGGACAGACAATAGGCACCAAGGTCACCCAGCCAAGCTGGTGCCACAGCCAAGGTATAAGACTAGCTTCTGTTAAAACCTGTCAGAACTTTCTTTCATTTCCTCACACAGAAGCACAATGCATATGTGTATTATTGACTCCTTTATATTATACTGTATGGAAGGGTATTACAAATACATAAAAATCTTTTAACAAAATTAACAATAATTTTCATATATTATTTATCAGAAAGAGAGAGCTTTTAAGTGTTGTCGAAAAATGCGAAATTAAAAACACAAATATGAAGGGTAATTTTTAATTTTGGAAAAGGAAAACAATATGTCATTTTGTGTATATGTGTATTTAAACCAAACTGACTTTATTTAGGTGGCAGGGGGTTAGCCAAGCTCCTTTAAATAGTTAGGGATTTGCAAAGTGCAAAGCTCATGTAACATCATCTGTGTTTTCCTCAAATCCCCATCGGTCCATTTGCTTAAGAAACCCATGCTTCCTGGCGGCGCGCCGGCATACCAAACCTGCCCAGTCGTGCATAGTTTTATTTCTGTTACTAAATTAGGAAACCGAGTGGGCAATGTCTGGGCCAACAGCAAAGAGAAATGGCTCAGCATCATCAGTCTGCAAGTCTCCCTAAAAGCCACATCATTACAAGATATTTAATTTTTAATTAGAGATACCAAAGTAATTTAGCCCAATGCACAATACTAAGAAATAATTAAATGAAGACAAAGGGAAAGATCCAAATGTTTAACAAAAGTATCCTTCTGAATAGGCTTAATCATCATGTTAAAAATAAATGAACTACTACCACTCAAGGCTTAATTTCTCAATGACTGATACTAAAATACTGCCCTCTCTTTCTAAGTGATGAAGGAGAAATGTGAAGGTATACATCACAATTCTTACAAAGATATATACTTTAAGTAGAGCTTAGTTTGAACATTCAAGGAGATTTGACTGGAGAAACACAAAGAAGGATTTCAAGAAAACAAAGCCACTGTTTTTATTTTCAAATTAATTTATAAATGACAGAAAAATATAGAAGGAAAACTATGTAATATTCCTCTTTCCAAATTTTACTGGCCCCTAATTAGCATATCACAGGGTTTTTTAAAAAAAGATAGTTGCTATTAACATTCCTTAAAGTATTTTAAACAAACCCTGATATTTTATGGAAAGCGAAAACTTGAATCCTGAAACTGTTAGGAGAATTTTAGTTTTATCAGTATCAGAAATACTTTTTTCTTATAAACATTTTGTTAAATTCAAACATTATTAACATTTTCTTAATTTCAAAGTAGCATTTGTTTTACTTTAGTTCTGTAAAAAAAAAAAATTAAATGAATATGTGCTAGAAAATCTACATCTTTATATAGATGATTTATGTATTTAAATACCAGAATTTAGAAATTACAGAAAAATTAAACAAAGCTTCAGTGCTACAAAAGCCCTAAAAGACATGTCAACCATAACTAAATAAAAAGATGTTCACAATATTTACTACCATTTATTTAGCAAGAGAGAAAATTCATTCATATTTACAAAAAAGCCTGAGAAATGAACTCTTGCAATAACTATCCTGGCTGCCGGCATGCCTTCATCTATCTCCTTTTATATAGGTATTTACATGATCTCTAGAAGATAGCAAAATGCACCTAGCTGATCTGATATGTGAGCAGGACCACAGGATTGGGGTAGGCCACACAGTCTCAAGTTTCTCCCTATAATGCTGGTAAGAGGCACATTGTTGTGGAGGCCCAACAAAATCAGAGAAGCAAGGCTAAAACCATAAGTATTTTTACATAAATAAAAATAATAGCAAGAAACAGACCGAGTGATTAGAAATTATACTGAATAGGGTTGTGATCTCCATCGATTACTTTTAATAAATGGTCTTTCAGACTCTCATCCTTGTTAATATTGCTACCCATACACATAAAGAAATACATATAAGGCCGGATGCAGTGGCTCACACCTGTAATCCCAGTACGTTGGGAGGCCGAGGTGGGTGGATCATTAGATCATGTGAGGTCAGGTTTTTGAGACCAGCCTAGCCAACATTGTGAAACCCCGTCTCCATTAAAAATACAAAAAAATGAGCCAGGTATGGTGGCACACACCTGTAATCTCAGCTACTTGGGAGGCTTAGGCACAAGAATTGTTTAAACCCAGGAGGCAGAGGTTGCAGTGAACTAAGGTCATGTCACTGCACTCCAGCCTAGGGGACAGAGTAAGATCCTGGGGAGGGGAGGGGAGGGAGGGGAGGGGAGGGAAAAAAGAAAGAAACTGAGTGAGAGAAAGACAGGAGGGAGGGAGGGAGGGAGGAAGGAAGGAAAGAAGGAAGGAGAAAAAGAAAAATGAATGGTGTGCCAGAAAAAGGAAAAATAAATTTTGTTCTTCAAAAAACACCCCAATTAAAAAAAAATACAAACCAGACCCTGCAGGCCAGAAGAGAGTGGAGACCAACATTCAACATCCTTAAAGAAAGGAACTTTCAGCCTAGAATTTCATATCCAGCCAAACTAAGCTTCATAAGTGAAGGAAAAATAAAATTTTTTGTGAACAAGCAAGTACTCAGAGATTTCATCACCACCAGGTCAGCTTTACAAGAGCTTCTGAAAGAAGCACTACATAGACAGGAACAACCAGTATCAGCCATTCCAAAAACATACCAAAAGGTAAAGAGCATCACCATAATGAAGAATCTACCTCAACTAAAGGGCCAAACAGCCAGCTAGCATTACCAGAAGCTGAAATTTTCGTCTCTGATAAACAGACTTTAAAACAACAAAGACCATAAGAAACAAAGAGGGACATTACATGGTGGTGAAAGGATCAATGCAAAAAGAAGAGCTAACAACCCTAAATATATATGCACCCATTACAGGAGCACCCAGATACACAGGGCAAGTTCTTAATGACTTACAAAGAGACTTAGACTCCCACACAATAATAGTGGGAGACTTTAACATTACACTGTCAATATTAGACAGATCAACAAGATAGAAAATTAACAAGCATATCCAGGACTTGAACTCAAACCTGGAACAAGTAAGTAAACTTAACAAATATTTACAGAGAGAGAGATCCAAGATGGCGGATTAGGAGCAGCTCAGGATTGCAGCTCCCAGTGAAAGTGCAGAGGGTGAGTGGACGCCGCATTTCCAGACGGATTTTTATTACCCCCAGACCAGGAGATTCCCAGGCGGAGCAGC
>CAUYQU010044725.1:0-18089 GCA_963574635.1 Cheracebus regulus
CGGGGGGCGCCCCTTCCCCACAGAGCTGGGCCTTCCCGGGTTCAGCTGTGCTTTCTCCGTCCTCAGCGCTTCCAATTGCTGTTCTCCTTGTGGGGATGGGACCAGCGAAGCCCGACTAAAAGGGCAACCAGTCCTGTACACTCCGCACCGAGAAGCGCCGCGCCGGCCAAAAGAGTTGCGCTGGTGACCTGTGTGGCTCCTTCGCTGGGAATCTCCCAATCTGTGGGCATCAAAAATTCGTCTGCAATTGCGGCATCCACTTGCTCTCTGCACTTTCACTGGGAGCTACAATCCCGAGCTGCTGCTACGTGGCCATCTTGGATCTCTCTCCGCCCCAGTGATGAAGTTTTTCTGTTTCTTAGTTTTCCTTTGGCGGACGCTCCTTCCCCACAGAGCCGGACCTTCCCGGGTTCGCTGTGCTTGCTGTGAAACTCTCAGTCCTCAGCACTTCCAATTGCTGTTTTCCTTGTGAGGATGGGACCAGCCGAGCCTGTCAGTCCCGTACACTCCGCACCAGGAAGCGCCGCGCTGGGGCGCAGGCAAAACAGCCGTGCCGGCCAAAAGAGTCGCGCTGGCGACCCGTGTGGCTCCTCTGCCGGGGATCTCCCAGTCTGTGGGCAACAAAAATTCATCGGAAAGTGCGGCGTCCACTGGTTCTCTGCGCTTTCACTGGGAGCTACATTCCTGAGCTGTTGCTAATCGGCCATCTTGGATCTCTCCCAGAAGAGAACTTTTTAAAATTAACCTTCCGAGGTTGGTTTCAGCATGAAACTCGGGAAATGTTATTTTCCCGTGGTAGTGGAGTTTTCAAATCTTCAGAGAAAAGAGAGGATGAAATATGTATTGCATCAGAAGTGCAAGGCTTCCCTATGTACACACTTAGGGATCAGCTTAGACCAAATATGTTTTTTTGTTTGTTTGTTTTTCTTTCTGAGTGCAGTGGTATGATCTTGCTTCAACATCTGCCTCCTGGGTTTAAGTGATTCTCTTGCCTCAGCCTCCCAAGTAGTTGGGATTATGAGCCCCCACCACCACGCTCAGCTAATTTTTGTATTTTTGATAGAGATGGCGTTTTACCATGTTGGCCTGGCTGGTCTTGAACTCCTGACCTCAAGTGATCCACCTCACCTTGGCCTCCTAAAGTGTTGGGATTACAGGTGTGAGCCACCACACATGGTCCCAAATGTTCCAGATCAACCAGGACACCTCCAGTTCATGTCTGTTGTCCACTGACTTATTCATAGCACCTCCTGGAACTCAACAAGTATCACTGTTTGGGTAAAGTATATAGTCATCCTACCTACCAATTTGTATACATGGATATGAAAAGACATCAACACTGTGACTATGAAAAAATCGAGTTGCCTAATTAGAACATTTGGTCACACTGTCTGTAGATTATGATTTGAAGCAGGCTGCTGTGTTGGTTTCTCCAGAAATTACAATATTTTGAGAGGGGATAAAGAGATGGAAGAATCCATCAGAGAACAAGAACTAAGGTATTTTCATCATAAAAACTGTGGAAAGCTTTGGTTAAACTAACAACAACAACAAAAAACAACTCCAAATAACCAGCCTCATTAAACTCTAGCAAGCTGATGGTACAGTTTTTGTCTTCAAGTTATATAATGGGAAACTGGAGGAAAGTATTATAAGGTGGACACATTCTTCAGAAAAGATAGGAATTTTCTGACAAAGTCAGCAAGGCAGTGAGATGGACCAGAGAATGAATGAGATTTATTTCAAGGACAAATGGCAATTGTCAAGAGTAAATAAGTAGATTTGGGGATTTTACTGATCCTATTCCTGTATTGCTTTAAGTCTACACGGCAGACGATAGTTCAGCTCTCCTACCTCATCTAAAGAGTTTTGCCCACATGGGGGAACTGGGAAGATTAATGCTGACCCTGTTATCCCAAGCTTGAACTATTTTCTTAGGCCCTTTTGGGCTACCTATTGGTTTGTGTTTTGTGCTTCACTTAATGTAAAAACAAAGCAGGGCTTGGGGCGTTTCCTTTGAAAGAGAAGCAGCTGTGAGATAATTGACAACCAGTGATCAGAGGAGCCACAGATCTCCAGCAATT
Organism: Cheracebus regulus; assembly: GCA_963574635.1. Taxonomy (NCBI): domain Eukaryota; kingdom Metazoa; phylum Chordata; class Mammalia; order Primates; family Pitheciidae; genus Cheracebus; species Cheracebus regulus. The sequence goes on from CAUYQU010044725.1 coordinate 2,085, forward strand.
GGAGCTCTCTAAGGGAGGATGACATGATCTAATGTTCAAAGGGGAGGATGGGAGTTACCAATTTTTGTTTGATGCAGTGGATTGTATTTTTTTCTCCCAGCTCTGTGGAAAGAACGAATTTTATTTTTATATGACTTGCACTATAGTTTCTCAGTTTTAATGGGATAGTTCCCAAATTGACATCCTCAAGCCAGCTGGCCATCACATCTGCCAATGCATTTTAGAGAATCTACCTATCCCTAGGTCCTTCCTTTCAGATTGATCTTCGTCAGATGGTAATTTTGTCAACATCAATTTGAGATCCTCTTTTAACTCTATAAATAGAAAGGGAAGAATTTAAGTGTAAAAAATTTCAGAACTCAAAGGTGACGATACGATTCATGGATAAAAGCATTGGAAAATTACTTTTCTCACCTCTGGGTATCTAACCAGATACAGGCGTCAAGTGACCATCCATGAAATTGGATACTAATGAAGTATACTAGAAGAAGCATTGGACTGGGAGTCACAGAGAACTGAATTCTAATTCTGGTTCTGACACAGATTCACGGTGTAATCTTAAGTGAGTCTTTGGACTCCATTTTCTTCCTCTGTAAAATAAGGAAGGTGAAATCAGTTGATTGCAAGGTTTTTTTTTTTCAGCTCTAACGTTATATACAGTTTTAATACTTTGTTTTCCCATAAAGTGAAACATCACACAAATATGTTCCTGACTTCTCATCCAGTTATAATTTTTTTTTCCTAATTGTCACTTCAGGGTTTTCCTGAAGAATGCCACAATTTTGGGTTCCTCACTCTTCCTTTTTCATAGCCTTGACAGACAGTGTTAGTCTTGAGGCATGAGATGATTAGATGGTTGCCTTTTAAGCATGAGTCAAGAGCTACCTCTGAACATTTCTCACATTGTCCTGCCTTTAAAATCTGAAATTCCATCCTCAGAATTTGTTTCCTGCAGATGAGGCACCTGCACTCTATTAATATACACGTGCCCTGAGAGAGGCAACACATTAAGCTTATTTCAGTTTAATTAGAACACATTTTTCTGGGTTTTCCCAGTAAGCTGGCTACCCTCTCATGGCACTTTAGAGCAGGAGAGAGGCAATTGGGAAGTTTTCATAGGGCAGAGAAGCATTGGGATCCATGCTGGATGATACCTGGTGTTTCAAAAATCTGGATGATACCTGTTGTTTCTACCTGGTGGGGGTCAGAGTAAGAGACAATAAGCAGTTGCCACAGGGAGGGATAAGAGGTTAATGAAATACTGTGCAATAGGGAATGTTGTTGGTGCCAGAGGGATACAAGGAAGTCGGAAGACGCTAAGGATCCCCCAAGCATAAATTCTGCCTCACAATTTTCCTTAGCCTGGGTCTGTCCACGTTAATCTGTATGAAATTGATGCAGTTCCTCCTTGCTCAATGATCTCTTGCCAACAGGAAGGAAATCACACTGTATTAACTTGTGACACTTTCTTGTGGCTCCTCCCGAATCTCTTTGTTTTCATTTTGCCTGAATTTCAGATCTATAATTAGAGTTGAGAAGTGAACATTCTGCACAGGGAGTTTTGCTAACACCACCATTTTGGAGAGGAAGTTTTTTTAGAGGTGAAAAATGTGGCAAATCTTCCCTTATCCCTTTATGAAACATACACTCTCTGAAAAGTCTAACAAAGGTAGGTACTAGGAGTTTTTCCTAAAATAACTCTTGCTTCTGTGAAGGGAATAAAAGGCACCTAGACTCTCTGTCGATGCGGATGGCACCCATCCCAAAGCTTCTGCATGTTGGGAGACTCACTCTTATTCAGCCCTATACTGACTAAGGGGAGTTTTCATTCAATTGGTCTGTTATCTTCGTTTCATGCTGTCTGACATTTTATAACATGTGACTTTCTTCTGGAGAAAGAAGATTATATAAATAATTCCTCTCTTCAATAATTCCGTTTTTCACCTTACAAGAAACTCTGGAAGTTCTGGCAATGAAAGTGGCTAAGGAAATTTGGTGAGAGTTGGGTCCATCAAATCTGTGCATTTACTACAGAAGGGGTAGCTGTGAGAGGATTTTGTAAAGGGTTGACACAAAAGTGAGGGATACTACTCAATAGTTGCAGGTTTTAGTGTCAATACCTCCTGAATACCATTGATTCTTTCCTTCTTGGTGAACTTAACCCTGTCAAACTCAGATGCCATACTTAAGATGAAAGATATTGTATTTTCACATTCTTTTGCTTTGTTTACCCATCTTTCATTTATTATTTTACTTTGTCCACTGGACAAAGAGAGGCCAAGGTAATGGAACAATTTGTTTGGCCAGCCAGTGAGGAGAATATAGCAGATGGAAAATGGAAGCTACTCTTCCAGAACTCTGATTACCATATCTCTTTCAGTCCAAGCCCACCACCTTACAGGGGTTCACAATCTCTTATACCTCAAGACTACTTACATTTCAATACTTTTTCCCCTGAAAATTTGGATCTGTTCATGTTTTTTCAATCTGGTTCCTCTCCAATGTTTGGATTTGGTAATTCTGTTTTCTTTCTTCCAGTTCACTGATTATTTCCTCTGCTTCCTCTTTTCTGCTGTTGAAACCATCCACTGAGCTTTTTCAGTTATTGTATTTCTCAGTTGTAAAATTTCCATTTGGTTCTTCTTCTTTTGATGAAGTTTGTTATTTCATTTGTTTCAAGATGTTCATGATTGATGAAGCATTATTACCAAGAGCTGCTTCAAAATTCTTGTCTGGTAATTCTGGCATTGCTGTCATCTTGGTTTTGGCACATTTTGATTGTTTTTTCTCACTCAGTTTGAGATCTTGGTTCTTGACAAGTGATTTTCTGTTGAAACCTGGACATTTTCAGATTACCTTATGGGACTCCGAGTCTTAAACCTTCTGTTTTAACTGGCTTTATTCGATACCACACTGCCAGGGGAAGGGAGGACATTGCCTTATTACAACCAGTGGAAGTAGAGGCCCAGGTTTCCCACTTAGCCTCAGTGAATGCCTGAGGGAAACGTGTTCCTTATGACTGCTGGGTAGGCGTGGGAGTTCAGCTCTCCATGTGGTCCCCACTGACGCTGCGGTGAGGCTGACCTTGGTAGTACTGTGTGATCATGAAAGTCCTGCGTACTCCACCAGCCTCCTCCAACACCACCCCAGTAGGGAAAAAGAGGAGTGCCTCCTTCCTGCCTGGCAGGGATACAAGTAAAGCTCCCCACATTGTCTCTACTGACACAGTGGAGGTCAGGAGAGGAGGAGAAAGCAGGCTCTCTACTAGCTGGCAAGGATTGAAGTCCTGGCTTCCTACTTGGCATCTCTGATGCCACCCTGGCAGGGAGATTGGGTGCCTGATTATCGCCTGGTAAGGATCAAAGTCTAGGCTCTCCCATGAGTCTTTGCTGGTATGGGTGAGGGTGGGACTGCAGTTTTGTTTGGTTTTGTTTTCCTTCTGTGGTGTTACAAAAGAACAGTTATTGTCTAAAAGTTTTCTTTCATCACAAATTTAAATGTAAAACCTGAAACTTGAAAAATCATTCAGAAAAAAAGCAGGAGAAAATCTTGTAGATTTAGATCCAGACAAAGAGTTCTTAAACTTGACATAAAAAACACGAAGCATAGTAGGAAAAAATTGATAAATTGGACTTCATCAAATTTAAAAAACTTTTATTCTGTAAAATATTCTGTAATAGAGAATGAAGAGAGGGGCTGGATGTGATGGCTCACACTTGTAATGCCAGCACTTTTGGAGACTGATGTGGGTAGATCCATTGAGGTCAGGAGTTCGGGACCAGCCTGGCCAACATGGTGAGACCCTGCCTCTACTAAGCATACAAAAATTAGCTGGGTATGGTGGTGGGTGCCTGGCATCCCAGCTACTCGGGAGGAGAGGCAGGAGAATCTTTTAAACCCAGGATGTGGAGGTTGCAGTGAGCTGAGATTGTGTCACTGCACTCCCGCCTGGGTGCCAGAGCAAGACTCTTGTCTCAAAGAAAAAAAAAGAAATGTAATTAAAAAAAAAAAAACCCCAAACCACCTAGTCACTCAGGCAAAGAAGGCAAAAGTTTTCGAGACAAAGGTAACCAGTCAAAAAATTCTAGAGGGGAGACTATGAGATCAAGTGACTCTAAACCTTGAGTCCCTTTGAGCCACCAGGAGAAGCCTCTGGTTATGGCCTAGATCTTTTGAGAAGCAAGGGAATGTGTATATGACAGTCTTTCTAAAACTACAGTCTTACCCCTAAGGCAGGCATTATTATGATCAAGGGTTGATAGCTACCACTTCCAGGAAGGTTGTTCCTTTTGTCAGAAACAGGACAGCTTGCAGATGGGCCAACCTTGACCCACAGGGAGGGCTGACCCAGCCAGACCTTCATGTAGTGTTAGTGGGGTATCACTTGCAGGGGCCATTTCTGAGGCAGGTCACATATGCTGTACCTTTAAGTAAGGTTAGAGCAATGGCTGTGGGCAATGCAGCCTTCATTCTTAAGTCTAGTTACTTGGCTGTGCTGCTTATTCCTTTTTAAGTCTGTGGCTTATGTAAGCATTGCATCTCCTCTACTTAGCAGGACAGAAAGGGAGACCAGAGGCCGGCTACGGAATCACAGTCTCCACTTCAGGTAAGAGGAGGACACACATTGGTCACATCTGGTGATATCACACTGGTGATATCTTCTCAAACCAGGCCAAGGGTGTATGAGTCACTCAACTTCTCATCCCCTCTTTAAGGCATCACTGTGCCTTTGACTGTATATACCCATCCCCCCACCCTACTTCATTGTTATATTCCTTTTAATAAAACAAATGGAAAAGATATCTTCCCCGAAGAAGGAAATCATATTAATTGTAAGTTCATTAGGGAATTCCTCATACCTCATCAATAGTTTGCAAGACCATGAGCAGCAGTGGCACATATACGTATAAACTCCCGCCTCCCCGCCCCACCTTGCTTCCTAGCGTCAGGCTACTTTTTTATCACTGCCTTAATCCTCAGAAAGCTGTCTCTCCCTTTATAAATGTACATACGTTTTAACTAGCACCAGTTGGAAGTGGGAAAATTCTGTGTGAATGTGTTTGCGTGACTCTGTAAGTGATGGAAGAAAGAAGTTCCATGTGACATCTTCCTGTAAATTTCCTTGGTGAAAGTAAGCAACAAAACTTTCTAAAAAAAAAAAAAAAAACAATAGAAATATCCTAATGGTTGGAAGCCAGAGCACTGCCACAGCAAGCATTAGTGGAGCATGTGCTGAATACTGGGAGAGGTGCCAGGGGTATAAAAAGGTTAGTAACACAGGCTCTGTCTCCATGGCTTTCTGATTTATTAGTAAAAATGGTAGCTGGCCTGTTTTGAGTGTCTGATGTGATAGCCATGGCTTCCATAGCATTAACTTAATACTGTCAACCATTCTGCCAGGTAGTGTGAACCACTCTCATTTTACACATATGGGGACTGATACTTAGAGATACTAAAAAATGTGCTCACATTTACAGAACTCATAAAGGGTGACATTCAGGCACAAAAGAGATCTGTGTGTGCCATACTGTCTCTAAAAAGAAAAGAAAAGAGCCCCAGTAAATGGGCAAGTGCCAAGTAAATGCCCAGGAAGTGGCACGTGATAGAGGCTGAGATACATGAGGCAGGAGAGGTGCTGGTGACGAGAGTGAAGACTTCTTGAATGCAAATTGTGAACCTTGTGTAAGATTTAAACTAGTGGGTTTTTTTCAGTATTGTTTAAATTTGTATGTAAGTGGTATACTAGCAAGCCAACTCAGGTATGTCAGTATACTTGTAATATGACACAAATTAACCTGTTAAAAATGTGAATAAATGCTATTCTACCAATTTGATTAGAAAAAACAAGCTCCTTCAACCTTGGCTCAGCACATTCTACTTAAGTGTTTCTCTATTCCATTTACTCCAGGACTCTCTCCCTCCCTCTCTCTCTCCCTCCCTCCCTCCCTTCCTCCCTTCCTTCCTTCCTATTTCTTAGGAGAATTTGTTCTTGCCTAATCTTGGTCTTTGAGGTCTTCCAGAATGTAGAAAATACACCACTGAGAGTAAGTTCTTATTGACAAAAGCTCTTCATTATTTGGGGCTCCACATAGGCTGAGAAGAATGCATGTGAAAAACAAACAACAAGCCAACCTGAAGTCTGTGTTACAAGGCAGACCCTACAAAAATGGTGCTATAGTTTGGATATTTGTACCCTTCAAATCTCATGTTGAAATTTGATCCCAAATGTCGGAGGTGGGGCCTAATGGAGGGTGTTTTGACCATGGGAGTGAATCCTTCATGAATAGACTGATGCCTTTTCGGGGGTGGGAGGGTGTAGGATGAGTGAATTCTCACTTTATTAATTCCTGCGAGAGCTTGTTAAAAAGAGCCTTGTGGCTAGGCATGATGGCCCATGCCTGTAATCCCAGCAATTTGGGAGGCCAGGAGCAAGGCAGGAGGATTGCTTGAGGCCAGCAGTTCAAGAACAGCCTGGGTAAAATAGTGATACCTTGTCTCTTAAACAAACAAATACCAAAAAGAAATAAAAAAACAGCAGGCGTGTGGCACATAACTTGCTTGAGTCCAGGAGTTTGAGCTGCAGCGAGCTGTGATCATGCCACTGCACTCCAGTGAGAACCTATCTCAAAAAGAAAGAAAAAGAAACAAAAAGACAAAAAAGAAAAGAGAAAGAGCCTGGCACGCCTCCATCACCCTTTTCTCTCTCTTTCTTTTGCATGTTATCTCTGCACACAGGGCTCCCCTTTGCTTTCAGCCATGAGTAGGCATGCTCTCACCAGAAGGCAAGCAGATGGATGCCAGTGTTATACTTCCTGAACAGTCCGCAGATCTGTGGGCCAAACTTCTTGTCTTTATAAATTACCTGGCTGTATTAGTCTGTTCTCACACTGCTGATGAAGACATACCTGAGAAAATGTGGCACATATACACCGTGGAATATGCAGCCATGAAAAAGGATGAGTTCATGTCCTTTGCAGGGACACGGATGAAGCTGGAAACCATCATTCTCAGTAAACTAACACAAGAACACAAAACCAAACACTGCATGTTCTCACTCATAAATGGGTGTTGAACAATAAGAACACATGGACATAGGGAGGCGAACATCACACACTGGGGTCTGTTGGGGGGTGGGGGGCTAGAGGAGGGATAGCAGGGGGTGGGGGGATAGGGGAGGGATAGCATTAGGAGAAATACCTAATGTAGATGACAGGGGGATGGATGCAGCAAATCACCATGGTATGTGTATACCTATGTAACAATCCTGCATGATCTGCACATATACCCAAGAACTTAAAGTATAATAAAAAATAAATAAAATTAAAATCCAAGCTTTCAAAGGTAAAATAACTGCCCAAAACAGTACAGCTAGCAATTTGTGGCATGAGGTTGCAGCCCACGTTTAGCCCTTTTCTGATCCTGGTTGCCTCTTATGGGAATGACTTCTAATGTCTTGATACTACACCTGCCCTGCCCTTTCCTGCCTCCTTGTACCTCTGCATGGTACACAATATTGACTTGGGTTCTAATAGCCAATAGGCAGCTCAACTCTGGGTTTTGTCCAGTTTCTGTGCTATCATTGCCATGGGTGCTAGTGAGTTTACATCTACTTGAGCATTTACCATGTGGATGTGTGTCCCAGTTCAGTGAGGTGGACACTCTCCTGAAATAAACATTGTAACCCAAAACATGAAAGAAGTACCAAGTTTGCTTTGAAGATGGTCAATGTCTAAAATATGAGAACAATATGAAATCATCTTCAATTGTTCTTCCTTTCAGTGATGTGTACGTGTATTACATGTGTAATAACACTGTTCATTTGTTATAAAAAGATGTTTTTAATATAACAAATACAATCTATACATTTGATGTAAAAATGTTCCTAGAGGCCTCAGCTACTGCTCTTTCTTCTCAAACCTCTCAATGCTGAAGGGATTCTCCAAATACTAAAGCTCATTGGACTAGAAGGTGTCCCACGAATACATTAACTATGTTTATTTCTATAGACTAATTTTACACCTGTCATTTCTTGACCTAATAGCCAAGGCTGCTTCTTAGTTAAGGGGGGAAATGTTGACTAGATTAGTTGGACAGAGTCCACCAAAGGCTTCCAATCCCATGTGAAGTAATTGGTCTGATTTTATTATATATCCTTTTTTTGAGACAGGCACTCACTCTGTTGCCCAGGCTGTAGTGCAGACGTGTGATCATTGCTCACTGCAGACTTGAGCTCCTGGGCTCAAGCAATCCTCCTGACTCAGCCTCCTGAATAGCTAGGACTACAGGGGCATCTCACCATGCCTGGCTACTTTTTTAATTTTGTAGACATGAGGTCTTACTATGTTCCTCAGGCTGGTCTCCAGCTCCTGGCCTCAAGTGATCTTCCTACCTTGACTTCCCAAAGTGCTGGGATTATAAGCTTGAGCCATTGCATCTGGCCTGATTTTTATGTATATTCTTATTAATGTTTCATATCTGACTTGGGAATTATGAAGTCAGAAGAATTTATAACCAAAGGCAATGCAGAGTCAACCCACTGGCAGTACTGTAATTCAACTGAGCTAGCATGGTTAAATAAATTCAAGTGGCTTTTGGAATATACACATTTCATAAAGAGAGAAACGTGATTTTTTTAACTGAAGATAAGGAAACAATGTGCATATATCATGTCCACATCCATCTCACAGATTTTGTGGCAGGTTGAACAGGGAGTCATGAGCAAACGATAGGAGGTAAAGCATGTAAAAGGGATCTGAAAGGTGGCAAAGTGGTTTATGGAGGTGCAGAATGACCATGTCTAAAAGAATCTCCACTTTCTTACTGAAACTTCTTCCACATAAAAGTTGACCCTCTGTCAAAATTACCCTCCGTGTTTCGAAAGAATTTCCAAAGCTCTCCTCTGCTCTGTATCCAAAGCTCTGTATCAGCCTTCCATGATCCTTCAAAGAGTTGTGAAGTGTGAAGTCTCCGCCTGGACTTCCCACTGGCCTTCTCTGCATATGCCAGCTGTCCGTTATCTCATGGCTTGGGGTTACAGTTACTTGGGAATGTGCTCTGCCCGCTCTCCCTGGCCCCCAGATCACATAACTGAAAACCCGTTGATCTGGTGGTCTTAGTTACTGGCCTGCCCTAGGAATGTATAACCCCTGTCCTCAGATTCGCCTGTGGAAGAATTCCACTGCTTTTTCTTCCCCACTTTCCCATGACTCCTGCATGCAGAAGTGAAGTATGATGGGAAACCAGAAAAACAGAGTAGATGATTTACTCTGAGACTCACACTCACCCTGGCATGTGTTAACTACTCGTTAAAACCCTTTCCCCAACTGCTTTTTCCTTTGAAGTGTTGAAAGTTAGAAAAGTTCCAAATGCTTTTTTACTTAATAGCAAAATATAAGGAGTAGGTTATTGGCTATGTGTGTAGTGTGCCATGAGTGTAACCCTCTATTAATTAGGGTAAAACAAACTGCTATAGTAAATGCGTCCCAAACATTTAGTGGCCTAACATAATAAAAGTTTATTTCTTCATCATATACCAGTCTGATGTGTGTTATACCATTCCACAGGGAACAGTCTTACTTAGGGTAATTCAGACTTTTGGGCTCCTTCCATCTCATGGGTCCTCTGTCTTCTGCATCCAAATGATAGAAAATTCTGGAATGGAATATGTCACTTCTAACATTCCATTGGTAAGAATCAGTCACACGGTCACACCTGCATGTAAGAGGTAGTAGGAAATAAGTCTGTGGTTGGACAGTCACCTCCTAGCAATAAATGCACACTACAGAAGGGGGAGTGTACATTTTGGGGGTGTTAGCCAACAGTTTCTGTCACACTATGCTATCGTAAGTGGGTGAAAACCATGGTGTTAAATTACTTAACCCTCTCCTAATTGACTTATTCCAGCCCAACAAGCAGAGTTTCCAAAGCTGTCCTTGAGATAGGCTGGACCTCAATCCTGTCTTATTTCTACCACAGCACCTGAGCCATGCTTCTGGAACTTTGGTAAATTCTGTAGAAGAGTCAGCAGCAGGTTGTGGGGTCAGGGTCCCAATTCACTCCCTGCAGCTCTACCATCTCTTCCTCATTATGTAAATTTTCTTTAGGTAATTACAAGTTTGGCAAAGAATTTGTTTGTTTCTTACCCTTTTGGCTTTGAACTGCAGATTCTGGTCTGGCATGTAAGAAGCTTAGAAGTCACCACTCTACCATAAGTTAAAATCTAAACAGACTAACAATTAACAACTTTTTTTTAGATCTAACAGAGAAGTGAGGTCACAGAAAAAGCCACTGCCTCCCAAACAGGAAAGATAGACAGGCAGATACAGAGAGTCACAACTTAGAGTAGGAATCTTCAGAGGAGTCAGTACTGGGGTAGGAAAACTGAACTATAATTCATGAATTTCTGGAGGTTTAGAATGGCCAAGTCTGAGAGTTAAAAACTCCAGGGAGATCCAGTCATAGAAAGGCCCCTACACTTTTGTGCGTTTTGCATCCAGGAGCTCAACCAGGTTCTCACAGTAAATATCAGAGAAAACTCCCCTCATGCTCTGTCAAAGGCAGCAGGAAAGTCACCATTTTGGAATATGCCAGAGCATTCTGTTCTTCTTAACAAGGCCTGCCTTTAAGATAAACTATTATACAAGATTCTCAGATGCTGAGCCTAATCTACCTGGGAAAGAAAATCATCCACTCACATCCAGCTCCACGCCTCCACATGGTGGAAGAGAAATTCCTAACTCCAGCCCCTTCTAGCCATCCTGTCACAGCTAAAGGTGAGGGCACAGACTTATGAACAGATTAAGACCAGTCACAGATGGTGGAGGTGGATTGAAAAACTGTCTATCTGGTACTATGCTCACTAACTTGGTGATGGGATCCATACCCTAAACCTCAACACCATAGAATACTCCTATGTAACAAGCCCCTGTATCCTATGTAACATGTGCCCCCATATCTAAAATTAAAATTGAAGAAAAAATGAAAATGAAAAAAAGACCTAATCACAGGACTATAGAATGCTCCCCACCTTCCACATTCCACTATATTACTAAACGCTGATTTACTGCAGTTCTTTTTTCTCAGTTCATCATGTCTGCCTTTCAGTAAAATTTACAAGTCATATTGAAGCCAAAAAAAAAAAAGACTCAACAAGAATCAGGACTAGGCCCAGATATGGCAGAAATACTGAGATTATCAGATAAGGAATTTTAAAAAGCTGTGATTAAATGCTAAAAGCTTCAACGGAAAAACGTAGACAACATGCAAGGAGAAATAAAAAAATGTAGGCAGAGAAGGCTGGGCGCAGTGGCTCATGCCTGTAATCCCAGCACTTTGGGAGGCCTAGGTGGGTAGATCATAAGGTCAAGAGTTTGAGACCAGCATGGTCAACATGGTAAAACCCCTTCTCTACTAAAAATACAAAAACTAGCCGAGTGTGGTGGTGTGTGCCTGTAATCCCAGTACTCAGTAGGCTGAGGCTGGTTCCGCTTGAAACAGGGAGGCAGCGGTTGCGTTGAGCTATGATCGCACCAGTGCACTCCACCCTGGGAGCCTGGATGATAGAGTGAGACTCTGTCTTGGAAAAAAAAATATATAAGCAGAGAGATATAAATTCTAAGGAAGAATAAAAAAGTAATAACAGTTCAAAAACCCTAACAGAAATTAAGAATGACTTTGATGGGCTTATTAGTAGACTGCACATGGTTTGGAAAAAGAATTCCTGGGCTTGAGAATTGACAATAGACATCTAAAATTTTTTTAAAAGGTTTTAAAATATTTTCAGCTTTTATTTTAGTTTTCAGGGGTACATGTGCAAATTTGTTACATGGGCATATTGCATGATGCTGAGGTTTGGGATGCAAATTATCCCATCACCCAATACCAAAACTGAAAATTAAAGAAAAAATAAAGATGGAAAAACACCAGAACAGAATATCTAAGGACTGTGGGACAACTACAAAAGTTTTAACATATGCGTGATGGGAATACCAGAGGAGAAGAAGAGAAGAAAGGAACAGAAGAAATATTTGAAGCAATAATTACTAAGAATTTCCCCCTAGTTAATGTCAGATGCCAAACTACAGACCCAGAAAGCTCAGATAACACCAGGCAGGATAGATACCAAAAAGATCCTACACTTGGGTATATCATATTTAAACCTCAGAAAATCAATAATAAACAAAAATATCTTGAAGCCAGAGGAGAAGAACAACTGCTATGGTTAGAATTCCCCAGCAAAGCTCATTTGAAATCTCATTGCCATCCTAACAGTGTTGAGAGGTGGGACCTTTAAGAGGTGATTAGGTTATGAGGGCACTGCCCTTATGAATGGATTTGTGCGATTATTGCAGGAGTGGATTAGTTATCTTGAAACTGGGTTTGTTATAAGAATGAGTTCAGCCCCTTTTTCTGCCCTGTCTTTCATCCCTGCTTCCCCCTTCCATTGTTCCACTGTTGGTGTCATACCACCATGGGATGACCCTTGCCAAATGCTGGCAACTTGCTCTTGGATTTCTTTGCCTCCAGAACTGTGAGAAATAAATTTCTTTTGTTTATAAATTACCCATTTGTGATATTCTATTATAGCAACAGAAAATGAACTAAAACAATTGATACCATGAAGCAGCGTTGTTGCTGTAGCAAATATCTGAAAATGTGGGAGTGGCGTTGGAACTGGGTAAGGGGAGGAGGCTAAGAATCTGGAGAAACAGGCTAGAAAATGCCTGTATTGCCATGAACAGGTAATTTAGGGTGATTCCAGTAGGGCTCAGAAGAAGACTCCAGAACTAGAAAGAATCTGAATATTCTTAGAAATTACTCAAGACGTCATGACCAAAATGTTGGTAGAAATATGGACACTAAAGCCCATTCTGATGAGGTCTTAGATGGAAATGAGGATCAAGGTGTTGAACACTGAAGTAAAGGCCATCCTTGTTATAAGGTGGCAAAGACCTTGGCTGAAATGTGTCCATGCCCAAGGGCTTTATGGAAGATAGAATTTAAGAATGATAAAATAGAATATCTGGTGGAAGTAATATCTTAGTAGCAAAGTCTACTGTGTGGCTATTTTAACTACATACAGTGAGATGTGAAGAAGATAGATGATTTTAAATGAAATTTATGATGAAAAGAGAAGCAGGATGGAAAGATTTGGGAAATTTGCAGCTTTGCCATCCATGAAAGAGCATACTTAGGAGAAAAAATTAAGGGTGTGGCCAAGTGACCATTTGTTAAAGAGATTACCATAGACAGAAGGGAGCCAGGTGCTGTTCTTCAGGACATTGGGAGAAAGGCCCTGAAGACACTTTAAAGATCTTTGAGGATTCTCCTCTATCATAGGCCCAGAGCTCCAAAAGGCAGATTAGTTTCAAAGAATGGGTGTGGCTTGATGCTCAGGACTGCCTCAGGACTCTGCTTCCCACATTCTGGTGCAGTCCTCCTCAAACACCCCAGCTACAGCTCGAGTGGCCCCAGGTGTGGCCCCAGGTGTAGCTCCAGAAGGTACAAGTGGTAAGCCTTGGCAGCATCCATGTGGTGTTGTCTGCAGGCTTAAAGAATGCAAAAGCTATAGGGGCATGGTTTCCTCCACTTAGATTTCAAAGAATGCTACAGGCCACCTGGGGACCAGACAGAGACTTGCTGCAGGGGCAGGGTTACTGCAGAGAGTCCCTTCTGAGGTAATGCCTAGCACAGTCATGGGAGTAGGACTGACCCTGAGATCTCAGAACTGTAGGACCACCAACGTGCACCTCCAACACATGAGAGCTGCTGGATTGAGCCCAGTAAAGCCACAGGGGCAGGTCTACCTGAGGCCTTGGGGGCCTGACCCCCAAACCAGTGTACACTGGATGTGGGACATGGAGTGAAAGAAGATCTCCAGCTTTAAGACTTAATGTTTTATTGCCACTGTAATAAGGCTTAGGGGCAGGATCTTTAAAAAGCGATTCCTTCCTGAGTGGATTAGTGACATTGTTGCTGGAGTGGGTTAGTTATTGAGAGACTGGGTTTTTTATAAAAGCAAGTTTGCCTACCTCTTCTGCTCTGTCCTGTGTGACTGCTTCTACCTTCTCAACTTTCACCAAGGGATGATCTGTGACAGATAATAGTGCCACACTCTCGGACTTCCCAGTCTCCAGAATTGTGAGAATATATTTTTCTTTAAGTTACCCACTGGTGGCATTCTGTTATAGCAGCAGAAAACAGACTAAGACAACATCTCATCTATATAGGAGCAAGATAACTACATCCAACTTCTCTTTAGGAGCCATACGTGCAAGAAGAGAGTGGAGTGAAACATTTAAAGTGTTCAGAAAAAAAAAAATCCAACAATCTAGATTTCTGTACCTTATAAAATTATCCTTCAAAAGTGAAGGAGAAATAAAGACTTTCTCAGATAACAAAAAATGAGGAAATTTATTGCCAGGTGACCTGCCCTGCAAGAAATGTTAAAAGAAATTCTTCAGAGAGGCAGAAAATGATATGGGTTAGAAACTCAGATGTACATAAAGCAAGGAAGAACACTTGAGAGTGAATACATGAGGACAAAACAGAAGCATTGAAATAATTTCAAAATTAATATAACAGATAACATTTTTTAAAATAGCAGCGTACTCGATTATGTATGCTTATGTGTATATATGTTTATATATTAATATAAGTGAAATGAATGGCAGCAATGATTAAAGGAAAGGCAGGAGTAATTAAGATTATTTTGTTATGATACAATAGATTACACGTTCTTCTCAAATACTATACCTGTAAAGTAGTATAGTGTTATTTGAAAGTGGACTTACATTAATTGTTAATGTATATTGCAAACTCTGGCAACCACTAAAAAAAGTTGAAAAAAAAATTGATGTGCTAAGAAAGGGGTGGAAATGGAATCATATAAAATGCTCAGTTGAAACCACAAAATGCAGAGAAAGTGTAGAAGATAAAAATAAGAACAAAAAAAACAAGGGTAACAAAGAGAAAACAGTAACAAATATGGTAGATGTTAATCTAACTATATCAGTAATCATCTTAAACATCAGTGATCTCAGTACACCAATTAAAAGACAGAGTTTATCAGAGTGAATTTAAAAAAGACTCATCTTTATGTTGCCTCCAAGAAACACACTTTAAATATAAAAACACAAAGTAGGTTAAAGGAAAGGGATTGAGAAAAATATGTCATGCTAAGACTAACGAAAAGAAAGTGGTAGTGGGTATATTAATTTTACACAGAACAAACATCAGAGCAAAGAAGGTTATTAGGGATAAAGAGGGGCATTATATAATAATAAAGGGGTCAATACTAAAAGAAGACATGACAATCCTTATTGTGTTTGTGCCTAACAACAGAGCAACAAAATATGTGAGGGAAAAACTGATAGAACTTCCGGGAGAAATAAGTAAAACCATAGTTATAGTTGAAGACTTTAATATTCTTCAGAAATGGACAAATCCAGCAGGCAGAAAATTAGAACAGATTTGAAATCATGAGCATCATCAGTCAAGTAGATATAATTGACATCTATAGACTATTCATCCCAAAACAGCAGGTTACACATTATTCTAAAGCTCACATGGAGCATTCATAACAATAAGCCACTTTCTGGGCCAAAAAGCACAGCTTAACAAATTGAAGGGAATAGAAATAATACAATGTCTATTATCAGACAACAATGGAATTAAACTAGAAATCAACAACAGAAAGACAGCTGGAAAAACCCAAAATGTTTAGAGGTTAAGCATCATACTTCTGTTTATTTTATTTTATTTTATTTGCCAGGACAATTGACAGTTATTATTATTATTATTATTATTATTATTTTCATTGCATTTTAGGTTTTGAGGTACATGTGAAGAACATGCAAGATTGTTCATAGGTACACACATGGCAGTGTGATTTGCTGCCTTCCTCCCCATCACCTATATCTGGCATTTCTCCCCATGCTATCTCCATTAATTGACTGTTGTGTTTAGGTTAAAAAGGAAGCCAGCATCATTTGATTGGTTTTATAT
>CAUYQU010044727.1:0-53264 GCA_963574635.1 Cheracebus regulus
GGATGGTTTGGGTTAAAGGTTCTTGGGGTTTTTTTACTCTATATTTTTATTTCCCTCAATTTTTGACCCCGTCAAATAAGTGGGTTTTGTTTTTTTTTTTTTTTTTTTTTTTTTTTTTTTTTTTTTTTTTTTGGAGACAGAGTCTTACTCTATCACCCAGGCTGGAGTGCAATGACATGATCTCAGCTCACTGCAGACCGGGTTCAAGTGATTCTCCTGCCTCAGCCTCCCGAGTGGCCGGGGTTACAGGCACCTGCCACCGTTCCTGGCTAATTTTTGTATTTTTGGTAGAGATGGGGTTTCTCCATGTTGGCCAGGCTGGTCTCGAACTCCCAACCTCAGGTGCTGGGATTACAGGCGTGAGTCACTGCGCCCGGCCAGGTCTTGGATCTTTAATGAAGACTCCAAGGCTTACTGACTGCAGCCTAGAAAGAATGGCTGTTTAATAGACTTTATTACGGAGTGTTTCCAAGGGCTCACATAGGGAAGGAAAGCATTCCTATTCGAAGATCTGATAAGAATGGGCTGTAAAGTGCTGGCACCTAGCCATGTTGGCATGCGGTGTGCGAAGCACTGCGTTGTTTACTGACCACCTGCTGGAGACCAGCCTGGGCAACATACTGAGACCCCATCTCTACTATAAATATAAGAAAAAATTAGCCGAGCATGGTGGTTGGTGCACACCTGTATTCCCAGCTGCTTAGGAGGCTGAGGTGGGAGGATCGCTTGAGCATGGAAGGTTGAGGCTGCAATGAGCTGAGATCGCACATTGCCCTGCAGCCTGTGTGACAGAGCAAGACCTTGGCTTGGAAATAAATAAATGGGTTTGTTTGTTTGGGTCTCTAGCAGTGGTTTTTGTCTCCCAGGGGACATTTGGCCATGTCTGGAGACATTTTTGGTTGTCACAACTCTAGGGAATGTGTGTGTGCTGCTTTCATTGAGCAGATGGAGGCCAGGGATGCTTTTCAACATCCGGCAATGCAGAGACAGCCCAGCCACAAAGAGCGATTCAGCCCCAAGTGTCAATAGTGCTGAGGGTGAGAAACCCTGATCTACAGGTTCTCCCTCCACCCCTTTCTGTTCCTTACCTTCTCTCTGTTGAAGAGCTGAGCTCTGGCTTGGGGTGCATTCCCCAGTCTGGATGTTGCTGATCCCACATTCCTGGGATGGTTCTGCTTGTTCCTCTGAGCTCCAGACTCAGAGCTAGAATCACACTCAGGTTCTATCTCCCAGACTGACTTTATTTAACGAGTACCACTCCCATTCAGCACTCTCTGGAGTCAGCTATTTTCAAAGGCAATCATGCTCGATGCTGTTCTTTTGCACATGGGTCTGAGTGGTGGTGTATTCTTTGATTTTTTAAATTTTTCTTTTGTTTACACCTTTCTGTTTCCTTCTTTCCTTCCTTCTTCCTTTCCTTTCCTCTTTTCTTTCTCTTTATTTCATTATTTCTTTCTCTTTATTTCCTCCCTTCCTTCCATCTCTCCCTCCCTCCCTTTCTCCACCTTTCTCTCCTTCCTTCTCTTTCCTTCTTTCTTTTCTTTTCTTCCTTTTTCATTTCTTACCTCCCTTCCTTCCCTCTGTCTTCCTCTCTCCCTCCTCCTTCCTCTTTCCCTTTCGCCCCCGCCTTTCCTTTCCATCCCCTCCCCTCCCTTTCCCTTCCCTCCCTTTTCCTCCTTTCCTCCCTCTTCCTTCCCCTTCCCTGCCCCTTCCCTTTCCTTCCTTTTCTTCTTTTCTTTTCTTTCTCTTCTTTTCTTGACAGGGTCTTGCTCTATCACCCAGGCTGGAGTACAGTAGCATGATCATAGCTCATGGCAGTCTTGAACTCCTGACCTTAAGCTATCCTCCTACCTCAGCCTCCTGAGTAGCTGGAAGTACAGGTGTCTGCTACCATGCCCAGTTACATTTTGTTTGTTTGTTTGTTTTAGATGGAGTCTCACTCTGTTGCCCAGGTTGGAGTGCAGTGGCGTGATCTCAGCTCACTGCAGCCTCCACCTTCTGGGCTCAAATGATTCTCTTGCTTCCGCCTCCTGAGTTGCTGGAATTACAGGCATATGCCACCATGCCCACCTAACTTTTGTACTTCTATTAGAGATGAGTTTTGCCATGTTGGCCAGGCTGGTCTCGAACTTCTGACCTCAAGTGATCTGTGTGCCTCAGCCTTCCAAAGTCCTGGGATTATAGGTGTGAGCCACTGTGCCTAGCCCCAGCTAATTTTTTTGAATTTATTTTTTGTACAGATAGGGCCTCATTATATGGGCCAGGCTGGTCTTGAACTCCCAGGCTTAAGCAGTTTTAGCACCCTCCCATCCCCCAATTCACTGGGATTACAGGTGTACCCATTTTTTTTTTTAATGGGCAATACTAAAATATTTGTCTAGAGATTCAAACTTGAGTGATAAAGCTATACAGGGATTACATCTGAGAATTTTTTTCTGCAGTAAAATGGTGCCGATGGGCCTCCCTTTTTTTAGTGTTTGACAAGCAGGGCACAGACTGAACCTCACAGCAAAACTTTGTGTTCCTGACGAAGGCAAGTTTTGCTAAGAAAATTTTTTTATAAGCAAGAAAGATATGAAGGTTGTTTGCAAAGGAATTTTACTAGGGTGAGAAAAAACAAGAGGTTTATCTTAGGATTCCTGGTGGTACAGAAGATGGAATGGGCAGAAGACATCACCACAGATGTCACCGGGAAAGTGATAGCTGAACCTCTGAAAGGAAAGAGCTTCCCAGGGAAGGATGAATTTGATGCAGTAAAAAAAAGCTAGGGGATGCTGTTAAGCTTGCCAGTGTAGTTCAGAGGAAGGTGAAATTCTTCACAGACTTAGTTTTGAAAGGGTGGCTTCAAAACATACCTGGGTGGTGGGGTGGGCTGAGGGGGGAATGGGCGTGGTAGGTCATGCCTATAATCCCAGCGCTTTGGGAGGCCAAGGCAGGTGGATTTGAGGTCAGGAGTTCAAAAATTATCCAGGCATGGTGGTGCACATCTATAGTCCCAGCTACATAGGAGACTGAGGCAGGAGA
The DNA here is from genome assembly GCA_963574635.1 of Cheracebus regulus. Lineage (NCBI taxonomy): Eukaryota > Metazoa > Chordata > Mammalia > Primates > Pitheciidae > Cheracebus > Cheracebus regulus. The sequence continues at coordinate 3,025 of CAUYQU010044727.1, forward strand.
CTCACTTGAACCCCAGAGGTGGAGGCTGCAGTGAGTTGAGATTGCACCACTGCGCTCCAGTCTGGGTGACAGAGCAAGAGTCTATCTCAAAAAAAAAAAAAAAAAAAAAAAAAAAGGCTGGGTGTGGTGGCTCACACTTGTAATCCTAGCACTTTGGGAGGCCAAGGTGGGTGGATCACATGAGGTCAGGAGTTTAATACCAGTCTGGCCATCATGGTGAAACCCCATCTTAAAAAAAAGAAGAAGAAGAGAGAGAGAGGCTGGGGTGTGGTTTGACTTGATTTGGGGGCATCTGGCCATGGGAACATCATATGTCTAAGTGTCTTCTGCTGGGAATTGCAGATATCAACAGTGGGCATTGGATATCATGAAAAATAAGCATTGTGTGATGTGATAAAGTGAACGACATGTCGTCGTGTTGACCCTGATTCTTGGGAGGAGAGATCCAGGTAGCTAAAGTAGACCCAGATCACAAGAGCTACAAACTCGGAATCGAGTAAGTCAGAAAATGACATGGATGTTTTTTTTTTGACCCAAAGTACGAATGTTGCCCACACAGTGTTGAACATGTTGCTGCTGCTGCTTTTTTTTTTTTTTTTTTTTTTTTTTTGGAGATAGAGTCTTGCTCTGTTGCCCAGGCTGGAGTGCAGTGGTGCGATCTTGGCTCACTGCAACCTCTGCCTCCCGCGTTCAAGCCATTCTCCTATCTCAGCCTCCTGAGTAACTGGGATTATAGGTGTGCACCACCACGCCTGGCTAATTTTTGTATTTTTAGTAGAGACAGGGTTTCACCATGTTGCCCACGATGGTCTCGAACTCCTGACCTAGTGATTCGCCTGCCTCGGCCTCCCAAAGTGCTGGGATTAGAGGTGTGAACCACTGCATCTGGCCCGGTGAACACATTTCTAAGTTTTTCCCAGGTTGACAAAGACCTTGAAGGCCAGCCAGAAATAGTCAAGGGCAATCCATTCTTCAGAAGTTGTTCTTGCTAACTCAGTAAATGTCGAATGGCTGGGTAGTTTATTGTATTTTAGAGGACATTAGAATATTTACAAAGGGCTTTCCTGGGTTTGGTCATAACTTTATTTTCCTCATGCTATTTGCTCCTTAAGTTCTTAAATCTTTCAGTTGCACTTCTGAGTGGGTGAGTATGTATGTCGAGGGTCGTACTTTTTTTTTTTTTTTTGGGGGGGGACGAGGTCTCCCTCTGTTGCCCAGGCTGGAGCACAGTGATGCAATCACAGCTCACTGCAACCTCAACCTCTCAGGCTTAAGCAATCCTCCTACCTCAGCCTCCCAAATAGCTGGGACTACAGGCATGAACCACTGTGCCTGGCTAATTTTAAAAAAATATTTTTGCAAAATGAGCCAGGTGTGGTTGTGCATGTCTGTAGTCCCAGCTGCTTGGGAGGATGAGGTGGGAGGATAGCTTGAGCCTGGGAGGTCGAGGCTGCAGTGATCAAAGATCATGTCACTGCACTCCAGCCTGGGTAACAGAGGGAGATCCTGTCTCAAAACTAAAAAAATAAAAGATGGAAACTTGCTGTGTTGCCCAGGCTGGTCTTGAACTCCTGGGCTCAAGTGGTCCTTCTGTCTTGGCTTCCCAAAATTCTGGAATTATAGGCACGAGCCACTTCACTTGTCTGGGTCCTGCTTTTGATAGTGATATAGAACCAACTTAGTGACATTCTAGAATTACCCTGTCAGCCACAGCCACATGTGGCAATTTAAATAGAAATTCATTAAAATTAGATAATTGTACCTCAGTTGTACTGACCATATTTAGACACTGCAGACATAGAATGTTGCTATCACTGCAGAAAGTTGAATTGGGTATCTCTGCCTTAGAACACTTTATTCCGTGATTAAAGATTGTTCTGGAGTCAGACAGGCCTGCATTTGAATCCTGTATCTGTTTTGTGACCTTGATCAAGTTGTCTAGCTTTTCCAAAACTCTGTTTTCTCTTCTATCATGAGGACACAATTAAGGGAATCCGTCTCCCAGGTTTTCCTCAACTTTGAACTGGTATACCCCCTCTTTTGATAAAAATTAAAAATCCCATTTCTCTTCCCTACTTGGAGTTTGTTCTTTTTCCCCCTCTAAATATAAAATATACCATTGGATGTTTTTTCAACCTCTCTACCCCTTGGGAGTCCCTGGAATAGAGGAAGGAGTGGCTTGGGAAAGTTGATGACAACAAAGAGGCTATTATATGTACATCTAAGCAAGAAGAGGAAGAAGGAAGGAGGAGGTGTGTTGACCGAGGCTCAGAGTGTCTTGCTATGAGTGACCAAGAATGAGGAATGTGTCAGTTCCTTCCTGGCTTCTCCTCTCTGGGAACAGAGAACAGTGCATTTCAGCTTAAGTGGAGTAAAATGGTTGTGAATATTGAGGAAGTGGATTAAGGATGGGGAAGGGGCCGTGGGATAGAACCCCAGGCTTCTATCTTCCTGGCTCAGCACTGAGTGTCTCAGTCAACACATGATTGCCAATAATGGGAATCTATTTGGACTCATTTAAACAATGAGGTGGGGGTAGGGTGTTAATTGCGACAACACAGGGCTTTGAGCTTGTATCACCTAGCTTTTGCTGTATAGCAAACCATTCTGAAACATAGAACTTGGAACTTGTATCCACATTCAGTCATGGGGCTTGTATCAGCTAGCTTTTGCTGTGTAACAAACCACCCTGAAACATAGAACTTGGAACTTGTATCCAAGTTCAGTTATGGAGCTTGTATCAGCTAGCTTTTGCTGTGTAACAAACTACTCTGAAACATAATGGCTTAATCAACATTCATGTACTTAGCTCATGATTCTAAGTAAGTGAGGTAGCTGGGCAAGTTTTCTTGTTTAGATCCACCAGCTGACCATAAACACAGGCTCTGTTCTCACTAATGTCTGGGATCAACTAGTGGGTTGTCTGGTAGCTAAATGGTTTAGCATGGCCTCACTCACATGTCTGGTGGTTGGTGCTGGCTGTCAGCTGGGAGGCCTTGGTTTTCTGGCCTGGAGCTGCTCATCCTCTAGTTGGCTAGTTTGGGCTTAGATTACATGATGGTCTCAGCATTCCAAGAGTAGCAAGAGATCAATTTCCAGTGCACAGTGCCTTTCAAGTTTCTGTTTGCATCTTGTGTGCTAACATCCCATTGGTTAAGGTGAGCTGGGAGGGAAAGGCAGGATATAGTCTTTACCTGTGCATGGAAGGGGAAGAATTTGTGGCCATCTGCCAAAGAACCCTGGGATGGGAAACACAGTGGGGCTCATAAAACATTTTTTAAAAAATCTTTATTTTAGGTTCATGTGTACAAGAACATTTTAATCAGGATTTGGAGCTCAATTGCACATCAGGACTGTGTATGGTGTGACTGAGGACATTAAATGATTTTTTTAAGTAGTAATTTAATTTTTATGAATTCCAATTATTGAATAATCAATTCCTTCCCCTGTAATTCTTGATGTTTTCCTCATCGGGTATTACATTCAGCCAAAACAATGCATTTGCTTTTGGGACATCAATTCTATTTCAAGTCCTCTGTGTCTTAATCTTGCCTTGGTACCATTGTGTTTGTAGATTTAGAACATGTGGCTTTTATTACTTTTTTTTTTTTTAAGACGTTGGGCTCGGCTGGATGCAATGTCTCACACCTGTAATACCAGCACTTTGGAAGGCCAAGGCAGGTGGATCACTTGAAGTCAGGAGTTCAAGACCAGCCTGGCCAAAATGGAGAAACCTCACTAGTATAAATACAAAAATTAGCTAGGTGTGATGCTGTGTGCCTGTAGTCCCAGCTACTTGGGAACCTAAGGCAGGAGGATTGCATGAACCCAGGAGGTGGAGGTTGCAGTGAGCTGAGATTGTGCCACTGCACTCGAGCCTGGGTGACAGAGGGAGACTCCATCTCCGAAAAAAAGAATGGGGGTTCACTGTGTTGCCCAGGCTGGACTCAAACTCCTGGGCACAAGTGATCCTCCTGCCTTAGCCTCCAGATAGCTGGGACTACAAGCTCATGCCTGATAGAAACGTGATTTATAAAGTGGCAAATCTAGGTTTTTTTCCCTATTACACATTTTTAGAAAAGTGTTTCCTTTTCTGGATGAACTAAATCTCTCCCTCCTCTTGTCCTCATATAAAATCCATTGAGATATTGATTAAAAAGTTTAACTTAAAATGTAACCCATTTCCCATAGAAAAAAAAAAGTGCAACTCACTGCCAGCGCTCATTTAATTTCACATAAACATGCTCTTTGAGGCTGAAGCTAATCTGCCAGATTTTCAATGTGAGAAAATATAAAAAATGATTCTTGGAGTTATTTCTAAACAGAACTTGTTCTACTCTGAATGTAACAGAAATATCTATAATTAGGATTATACTACATTAGGATTAGTGGACAGAGTATTCTTGGGACAAATGGAAAATGGGTTAAAATCCATAAATTAAGAAATCAATACCTTCATATTTTTCCTTTCCAGGCAGATATGGGATGTCCTTTTCCATCTGTTCAAATATTTCTTTTTTTTCTTCGAGATGGTGTCTCACTCTACCACCCAGGCTGGAGTGCAGTGGTGTGATCTCAGCTCAAGCAATTCTCATGCCTCAGACTCCCAAGTAGCTGGGATTATAGGCGCCTGCTACCACGCCCGGCTAATTTTTGTATTTTTAGTAGAGACAGGGTTTCGCCATGTTGGCCAAGCTGGTCTCAAACTCCTGGTCTCAAGTGATCTGCCTGCCTCGGCCTCCCAAAGTGGTGGGATTACAGGCATGAGCCACCGCACCCAGCCTATTTGTTCAAATCTTTTATATTGTCCCTTTTGCATCTTTATCCTGTATATTTTTGTTATGGTCATTCCTGATTTCTGTATCACAGAGTTTTCTTGTGTTAGTTATGGCTACTATGAATAGCATATTTACACTGAATCCAAGTCTTTTAATGAAATTGATTGGTAGGTTTTTAAATTGTTTTGTTTATTATATGCAATTTTATTCGCTGTGAGCATAAGAAAATGATGTCTAAAAGTCATGCCTCTTATTTCAGTTTTAAATCTTATTTTATTGACCAGGGCTTCTAGACAAATATTAAATATTTAACAATGGTATTATCTGACATCCATGTTTAATAGACTTCCTAATAGAAGATCATCCTTGCTTTCCTGTGTAAACTCTAGTTGGTGGTGATGAATTATTCTTTCAGCATAATGTTGAATTCGATTTGCTAGGTTTGCTTTGTTTCATTTTTTGAATTCTTGCCATCTGTGTTCATGAGTCAAACTGGGCTGTTTTGGGTTTGTTTTATTTTGCAACCTCTTTATCAGTTTTGATTATTGATTATGTTCTAGCCATATAAAATGAAATAGCAGGTAACTGAGTATTCATTGACAAATTTTATGGTGCCATAACTTTTGAGGGAAAATAATTCTTTGATAACTTAAAAAAAAAATGTAGGCAGAGTGTGGTGGCTCACGCCTGTCATCCCAGCCCTTTGGAAGGCAGGGATGGGTAGATCACTGGAGGTCAGGAGTTTGAGACCAGCTTGGCCAACATGGTGAAACCCTGTCTCCTCTAAAAATACAAAACTTAGCTGGGTGTGGTGGCGGGCACCTGTAATCCCAGCTACTTGGGAGACCGAGGCAGGAGAATTGCTTGAACCCAGGGTTGGGGACGGAGATTGCAGTGAGCTGAGATCATGCCACTGCACTCCAGCCTGGGCAATGGAGCTAGACTCCATCTCAAAAAAAAAAAAAAAAAAAAACGAGAGAGAGAAAATAGTGTGTGACTGGCTGTGACGTAAGGCAGTCAGACCTTTCCGTCCAAATGGGCCATGATTCATCTTTATTTTTATAGGACTGTATCACATTAGAAGCACTACAGCAGAAGTTTTCATTGGAAATCTAATAATGTTTTTAAATCTGCCATCTGGAGTCTGTGTTCCTTGTATGTCTTATTGCTCATGACTAGAGTGGCGTGTGTGTCTGTGCTGGGGGATTGGCTTGGTGATATTGCTAACATAGGCCCAAAGGATCTGTCCCACTTCCTGAGACCTCATTTTTCTTTGCTTTAGCAGTAGACCAACACAGAAAACAGGGTGCTGCTTTTTAGATTGGTCCTGATTTAAATTCTTTTTCTTTTTTTAGGCCAAAGTTTTTGTTTATAAATAGCTTCTGTGGTATACAACATGCATATATTTTTGGTTTCACATATTACACCATAGATATAGGGTTTTTTGTTTTGTTTTGACAGAGTGTCGCTCTGTCACTCAGGCTGAAGTGCAGTGGTGCAACCTCTGCTTTCCGGGTTCAAGCGATTCTCCCACCTCAGCCTCCCGAGTAGCTAGGATTACAGGCGAGCACCACCACACCTGGCTAATTTTGTATTTTTAGTAGAGACAGGGTTTCACCATGTTGGCCAGGCTGGTCTCAAACTCCGGACCTCAAGTGATCCACCTGCCCCAGCCTCTCAAAGTGCTGGGATCACAGGCATGAGCCACCACACCTGCCGAACTTTTATCATGTTTAAAACATTTTTATTTATGGTAAGAGTCACACATAACATAAAATTTGCTGTTTTTAGAAAGAATGTTTGAAAAGATACGTACCATGTTGTCCAGTAAAGTGGCTATTCAGAAACACAGCCAGAGTAACCACAGCCTCGAACTCCCGGGCTGAAGGGATCCTCATGCTTCAGCCTCCCAAGTAGCTGGGACTACAGGAACATGCCAGCACATCCAGCTTGTTTTCTTTTTCTTCCCTTCCTTCTCCTTCTTCTTCTCCTTCTCTTCCTCATTCTTCTTCTTTCTCCTTCCTCCTTCTCCTTCCTCTTCATCCTTGTTTCTTCTTTTTTGAGATGGAGTCTCGCTCTGTCACCCAGGCTGGAGTGCACTGGCATGATCTTGGCTCACTGCAACCTCTGCTTCTTGGGTTCAAGTGATTCTCCTGCCTCAGCCTCCCGAGTAGCTGGGATTACAGGTGCCTGCCACCATGCCCAGCTAATTTTTGTATTTTTAGTAGAGACGAGGTTTCACCATGTTGGCCAGGCTGGTTTCAAACTCCTGACCTCAAGCGATCCTCCTACCTCGGCCTTTCAAAGTGCTGGGATTAAAGGCGTGAGTCACTGCACCCAGCTTGTTTTCTTCCCTTTTAAAGTTAATGAGCTTAGGCAGGGTTTCTAAGCCACCATAGTATTAGCATCCTGGACTGGATCCCTCTTTGTGGTGGAGACTGCCCTGTACATTGTAGGAAGCTTAGCAGCGTCCCTGGCCTCCACCACTCAGTACTAGTAGTGACCCCAAGTCATGACAACCAAAAATGTCTCCAGACACTGCCATATCCCCTGGACAACAATGCTCCCTCTTCCTTTGTTGAGAACTCCTGCTCTGGGTTGAATCCTTGTTACCTTCGTTCATTTCAGGAAGTAGCGATTTGCTGTTGCTCACGCATGGACCTCCATGGGCCACATTGCAATCCTAGCCCTCTTCTTCCCCCAAATTAACTACTGCTCTCACTTTTATAGTAATCACTGGCTTGCATTACTGTATAGTTGACAACCCAAAGTTCCATTCCTAGACACTGCAGTTTGATCTTGCACCTTCAAAAAACATTTAAATGTGCTCTTAGTCCCAACTACTCAGGGGGCTGAGGAGGGAGGATGGCTTGAGCCCAGAAGTTAGAGGCTGCAGTCACCTTTGATAGCACCACTGCTCTCTAGCCTGGGAGACTGAGTGACCCTGTCTTTAAAAAAAAAAAAATTTAATTGGCTGGGCATGGTGGCTCACGCCTGATATCCTAGCACTTTGGGAGGCCAAGGCAGGCAGATCACAAGGTCAAGAGATCAAGACCATCCTGGCCAACATGGTGATACCCTGTCTCTACTAAAAATACAAAAATGAGCTGGGCGTGGTGGGGCCCACCTGTAGTCCCAGCTACTTGGAGGCTGAGGCAGGAGAATCCCTTGAACCCAGGAGCTGGAGGTTGCAGTGAGCCGAGATCGTGCCACTGCCCTCCAGCCTGGGTGACAGAACAAGACTCCATCTCAAAAAATACAAAATAAAACGAAACAAGGAAAATGAAGCTCTGTGATACTTAACATACCTATGTTGCATCTGCCCTTTCCTCTTGAATCTATGAACACTCTCTTTTGGCTGAGCTTGGTGGCTCATGCCTGTAATCCTAGCACTTTGGGAGGCTGAAGCGGGCAGATCACTTGAGGCCAGGAGGTCAAGACCAGCCTGGCCAGCTTAGCAAAACCCCATCTCTACCAAAAATACAAAAATTAGCCGGGCATGGTGGCGCGTGCCTGTAGACCCAGCTACTCAGGAGGCTGAGGCAGGAGAATCACTTGAACCCAGGAGGCAGAGGCTGCAGTGAGCTGAGATTGGGCTCACAATATCCTGGATGGCAGAGCAAAACTCTGCCAAAAGACAGAGAGGAAGGAAGGAAGGGAGGGAGGGAGGGAGGGAGGGAGGGAGGGAAACAGCTGAGCACCTTGGCTGCTTAGCTGCCTGTGACTGACTTGCACCTACCAACAGGGCTGTCATGGGAATCCACTGAGATTTGGAGCATGAAGCTGTTTTGTCAGCTTTGTGAAATCCTGTGCAAATATGAGCTGAAACCAGCAGGGCTCTGGTCCTCCCACTTCATTCGTTTTCTTAATAGCACAAAGTACAGATTGCATAAGCCCTCGGAGGTGGAGGTGATAGACACTGAGAGCAGATGTTTGGAATGTCACCTGGTATCAGGGCCCAGTTACCAATGACCTGGCTCTCGGGATGGACTTCCAGAGCCTGTGTTTGGGTTTGCTTGCCTTGCTCTCTGTATGCCTGGGTGGGTCCTTACTGAGAAAATGCAGAGCAATAGGGCTGGGGAGGTGGCAGCAGTGTGCTCATTGGGTGTGTGACACGCATTTTGGGTAAACTGAGTCAGGATTTTTCATGGGCGCAGTGCATGAGTCTGGGCAGGTGACTCATTTGGAGAGCAGATGTCAGGGGACCAGGATAAACACCCCAGTCACGTGCCGTTTTATCAGACCTGTGTCTCATATAAAGAAAAAGCCAGGCGTGGTGGTACATGCCTGTACTCACAGCTATTCAGGAGGCTAAAGTGGGAGGATTGGCTGGACGCAGTGGCTTATGCCTGTAGTCCCAACACTTTGGGAGGTGGAGGTGGGCGGATCACTTGAGACAAGGAGTTCGAGACCAGCCTGGCCAACATGGTGAAACCCTGTATCTACAAAAATACAAAAATTAGCCAAGCATAATGGTGTGTGTAATCCCAGGTACTTGGGAGGCTGAGGCAGAAAAATCCCTTGAACCCCGGAGGCAGAGGTTGCAGTGAGCCAAGATTGTGCCATTGCACTCTAGTCTGTCTCAAAAAAAAATAATAAACAATAAAATAAAATGAAACAAAAATAATAAGTAAATAAGTGAAAGTAATAAAATGTAAAATACTGTTGCTCTTCGTCATTTTCCCTTGCCATATTCTCCTCCCTTCTTCCCAGAGGTAACAACGGTCTTAAGTTTGGTGCATAAACTTCCAGCCTTGCATGTATTTTTGACACATAAGCTTGTACACATCAATATCGTACACAGGTTCAGTATCCCTTATCCAAAATGCTTGGGACCAGCAGTGTTTCCAACCTGGGACTTTATTTCAGGTTTTGGAATATTTGCCTATATGTAATGAGGTACTGTGGGGCTGAGACCCAGGTCCAAACATCAAATTCATTTATGTTTCGTATACACCTTATATACATAGCTTGGAGGTAATATTCTATAACATATTTTCAGTAATTTTGTGCAGGAAGTGAGGTTTTGACTATGCTGACTGTGACCTGTCATATGAGGTCAGGTATGGAATTTTCTTCCACTTCTGTCATGTCAGCACTCAAGAAGTTTTGAATTTTGGAGCATTTAGGATTCTGGATTTCTGGATCAGAAAATTTTGGAGAATTTAGGGTTCTAGATTTGGGGATATCTTTGGTTGTTCTTTATATCTTTATAATTATTGATTGATTTGTTGATATGGAGTTTTGCTCTTGTCGCCCAGGCTGGAGTGCAGTGATGCAATCTCAGCTCACTGCAGCCTCCACCTCCCAGGTTCAAGCAATTCTCCTGCCTCAGCCTCCCGAGTAGCTGGGATTACAGGTGTCCACCACCATGTCCAGCTAATTTTTTGTATTTTTGTAGAGACAGGGTTTCACTATGTTGGCCAGGCTGGTCTCAAATTCCTCACTTCAGGTAATCCACCTGCCTCAGCCTCCCAAAGTGTTGGGATTACAGGTGTGAGCCACAGCCCCTGGCATAAATCTTTCTTTAAGTCATTTGTTGTTGTAATAAAATATATATCATAAAATTTACCATCCTAACCCTTTTTAGTATATAGTTCACAGGTGTTAAACACTGCCATTTATATTGGAATACACTTTTGAGTATTCTCAAGATCTGCATATATTAAGAAGCAAAGCAATACGGTCCCTTGGGAAGCCATTGTATATTTTGCACTTAAAGCCCATTTCAGTTCTGACTGGCCACACATGGTGGGTCCTACCGTAATGGATCTAGTTTTTAAAAATACTCAGCCATCCCCCTCACCATGCACACATACGATATTTTTGTGTGTGTAATTCAGATTTCTACACCTGCCACATGAATTCTTAAGCCAGATGCTTTTTTTTCCCTCTCAGCCAATATGTTCCTTAAGTTTATGCTTCTTGATTTGGTAGTGCAAGTTCATTCATTTAAGTGCTATGCAGTATCTTGTATGAATAAGCCACATGCTACCCACCCCCCTAATGGAAGGCATTGAGATTGTTTCCAGTTTGTTTCTTTTATAAACAATGCTGAAATGAACATCTTGGTGTCAATCTCCTCCTACCCATTTGTGACTGGTTTTCTAGGATTGATGTTCAGGATTGAAGTGACTGGGAGATGGGGTATGTGCATTTTTAGGCCTAGGATGTACTTTCCGAATGATCACCAAGGTGGCTATAACAGCATACAGTTTCACCAGTGGTGCATTAAAGTATAGGCCAAATGTGGGCAAGGCTGCAGGGAAATTATGTTAATTCCAGTGCATGGAAATTGGTATCCCACGGCTTTCTCTTGCATCTCCTTGATTCCTGGTAAGACTGAGAATCTCTCTGTATGGTTCTTAGCCATATCTTCCTACCTCTTCCTCCTCTTTCCCTGGGAACTGTTTTGGGGTGGGGGCTGGGCCTTTTTCTTCAGGGACTCTGCATTGGCAACTGTCACAGAGAGGTGCACAGGGGATTGAAATGTTGGAAACACTTTGCTGCTGTCATTGAATTTTTTTGTTTTTGTTTTTGTTTTTGAGATGAAGTCTCACTTTGTTGCCCAGGCTGGAGTGCAACAGTGTGATCTTGGCTCACTGCAACCTCCACTTCCCAGGTTCAAGCAATTCTCCTGCCTCAGCCTCCCAAGTAGCTGGGACTACAGGCACACACCACCATACATGGCTAATTTTTTTGTATTTTTTTTTTTTTTTTTTTTTTACCAGAGACTGGGTTTCACTATGTTGGCCAGGCTGGTCTTGAACTCCTGACCTTGTGATCCGCCCACTTTGGCCTCCAAAAATGCCAGGATTACAGGCATGAGCCACCATATCTGGCCTGTCATTACATTTCTTTACCCAGCATTTCAATATGTACTTTGCTTTTCTCACTTGAAATGGCGACTATATAGAAACCCAGTTAGACCAATGGGCGTCCTTTTTTTTTTTTTTTTTTTTTTAGATGCTGTTTGGATATCTTCAGTTGCTGTTCTTTAAATCTCTAATTGGTTTTTTCTTTGTTGTTGTAATAGAACGTGCATCATAAAATTGACCATCTTAACCTTTTTCTTTTTTCTTTCTTTCTTTCTTTTTTTTTTTTTTTTTGAGAATTCATCTATTGATGGACATTTGGGTTGTTTCCACCTTCTGGCCATCGTGACTCATGCCAGGACACACAGGGTAGTACTATGGTTCATAACCAGCTTTTACCCATTAGTAGCCTTGGGACCCTGAGCAAGTTCACTGGAGTTCTCTGGAACCGCTGTTTCCTCTTCTGTAAAACGGGAACTAAAGGGCATCACAGGCCAGGCGTGGTGGCTCATACCTGTCATCCCAGCACTTTGGGAAGCCGAGGCCAGTGGATCGCTTGAGCCAGGAGTTAGAGATCAGCCTGGCCAACATCTACTAAAAATACAAAAATTAGCCAGGCATGGCATCTGTAATCCCAGCCACTCTGGAGACTGAGGCAGGAGAATCGCTTGAAACCAGGAAGCGGAGGTTGCAGTGAGCCGAGATCCCACCACTGCACTCCAGCCTGGGTGACAGAGGGAGACTGTCTCAAAACAATCACAACCAAACAAAACGCAAACTGTATCACAAGCTTGTTGTGAGGATTAGAAAAGAGGAGGTAGGGATGAGACACGGGGTAGTTACATTGTTGCTAGTATTGATACACATGGTAGTGACATTGTTGCTAGTTATACATTGTGATACTATTGTATCTGCTGTTATTCTTTGTTTGTGTTTAACAAGTTACATTGTTGCTAGTAAGCTACATTGCAATTATACATTGTGATCCTTTTGTAACTGCTGCTATATTTAACAACCGAAATGTTTAACTTGCAATAAAATGCCCATGGCCAGCCTTCGTGGCTCATGCCTGTAATCGCAGCACTTTGGGAGGCCAAGGCAGGAGGATCACTTGAGGTCGGGAGTTTGAGACCAACCTGGCCAACATGGCAAAACGCTGTCTCTACTAAAAATACAAAAATTAGCTGGATGTGTTGGCACATGCTTGTAATCCCAGCTACTTGGCAGGCTGAGACAGGAGAATCGCTTCAACCCAGGAGGCAGAGGTTGCAGTGAGCTGAGATTGGGCCACTGTACTCCAGCCAGGGCGGCAGAGGCACTCTGTCTCAAAATAAATAAAATAAAATGCACAGATCTTAAGCATTCAGTTCAATGAATTTTGACAAAAATTATATGCATGTGTGTAACCACCACTGAAAACAAAATTGAAAACCGTTCCTCATCCCAGCTCTTTCCAGTGAATTCCCAATACCCCCAGGAATGAGGTGTTACTATGATTATTATCACCATTATTGATGATTATTGTTTAGTTTGCTTTTCCTGAAGAAGATAGTAGAGAAAGAAATCATTAGCTTCATTCAAAAGCTAGGGCACATGAGAACGTGAGATGTGGCTTAAAAAAAGTACTGTTTGAAAAGTGTGGCCAGGTGCAGTGGCTCATGCCTGTAATCCAAGCACTTTGGGAGGCCAAGGTGGGAGAATTGCTTGAGCTCAGGAGTTTGAGAATAATCTGGGCACCATGGTGAGATGCTGTCTCTATTACAAAAAAAGAGAGAGAGAGAGAGAGAAGTTTAAGGGATGCTGGCAGGTTGTCCTAGATGGGGTTTATTGCCATGAGCACTTAGGATTCAAAAAGCAAAAATTTGAGGGTAAAGGATGTATGTCAGTTTGTTGGGTGGTGGATATACAGCCCCAATATCCAGTGACTTTGAACCCTATCAAGACAACACAGGGCTGGGTGCTGTGGCTCCCATCTGTAATCCCAGCACTAGGGGAGGCCAAGGTGGGCAGATCACTTGAGGTCAGCAGTTCGAGACCAGCCTGACCAACACTGTGAAACCCCAACTCTACTATAAATACAAAAATTAGCCAGGTGTGGTGGTGCGTGACTGTAATCCCAGCTACTGGGGAGGCTGAGCCAGGAGAATCGCTTGAACCCAGGAGGTAGAGGTTGCAGTGAGCAGAGATTGCACCACTGCACTTCAGCCTGGGGGACAGAGTAAGATTCCATCTCAAAAAAGACACACACACACACACACACACACACACACACACACACACACACACACACAAAGAGAGAGAGAGAGACAGCACAAAGTTGAACAAAAACAATATTCGCAGATGCAAATTCAGGATCTGAAACTCATTTTCCCTCCCTCTTTGCTGAGCTGCCAGAATGTTCCAGGGACATCCCTCCTTTCCAGTTTCCTCCGTGGCTTGCAGGCTGTACCGAGTAAGTGGGCAATTGTGAGTTTCTGGAAATCAGTGAGCTGGTGTGGCTCCTGGCTCCTGGCTCTGGCCAAGGGAGTAGGCTTCCCTGTGTACGCGCCAGGAGGAGAGGCTGGAGGCTTTTAAAGGCCGCAGCTCTGCTGTAGACACGTGCCTCTTTGGCACTTGCTTTGTTGAAAACGCTTTCCCTAGACAGTCTGTCTTCTGCACAAACCTCTGAGGTTCTTCCGCAAGCTGGAGGGCCTTGCTGCAGGAGGAATGGTCTGACCTCATCTCTCCTACAGGGGGCCTTGAACTAATTCTTTCTTTTCTTTTTTCTTTCTTTCTTTTTCTTTCTCTCTCTTTCTTCTTTCTTTCTTTCTTTCTTTCTTTCTTTCTTTCTTTCTTTCTTTCTTTCTTTCTTTCTTTCTTTCTTTCGCACGAGCTCAGGAGTTTGAGAATAGCCTGGGCAATATAGTGAGACCCTGTCTCTATTACAAAAAAAAAGAGAGAGAGAGAGAGAAGTTTTAGGGATGTTGGCAGGTTGTCCTGGATGGGGCATACTGCCAGGAGCAGTTCCCCTGAGGAGAGCAATTCTCCCACCTCAGCCTCCTAAAGTGCTGGGATTACTCTGTCGCCCAGGCTGGAGTGCAGTGGTGCAATCTTGGTTCACTGCAGTCTCCGCCCCCTGGGTTCAAGCAATTAATTATCTTGCCTCAACCTCCCAAGTAGCTGGGATTGCAGTTGCCTGCCACCACACCCAGCTAATTTTTGTATTTTTAGTAGAGATGGGGTTTCTCTGTGTTGAGGGGAGGCCAGGCTGGTCTTGAACTCCTGACCTCAGGCAATCCACCTGCCTTGGTCTCCCAACGTGCTGGGATTACAGGTGTGAGCCACCTCGCCTGGCCAAGCTAATGTTTCTGAAAGGTGGAGTACCATGCTGTGAGCTAGATGCTTGTTGTTGTTTGAACTGCCATCTCCTCAGTGACCCCATCAGATGGACACTGTTAGGATTCCTAATTTGCTGACGGAGAAATTGAGGCTGACAGAAAGGTCAGCACTGTGTTTACACTGATGTAGCTGCTCCCAGGATGAACTGCAGCCTTTGCTCTGAGCTCACAGCCTGACCTCAGTCTAGAGCTGGGAAGCTTTCTCTCCCTCATTGCTACACCTGATCAATGACTGAGTCCCATCCCTTTAACTGCTTACACGGCCTTCAAATCCATCTTCCCTACCTAAGCTGCCCATTCATTGGCTTCTGAGTGCATTCCGTCCATCTCCTAAGAGCCAAGTGCTGTGCTGGGCTCTGAGAATGTGACCGAGATAAAACTTTTATCCAAAAAAATATGGATAAAAGTTCTGAGCCAGGTTCAGTGGCTCATGTCTGTAAACCCAGAGCTTTGGGAGATTGAGGCAGAAGACTTGCTTGAAGCCAGGAGTTAGAGGCCAGCCTGGGCAACAGAACAAGTCCCTGTCTTTACCAAAAAAGAAAAAGAAAAATTGGCTGGGCATGGTGGCATTTACTTGTAGTCCCAGCGACTTGGGAGGCTGAGGTGGGAGCATCACTTGACCCCAGGAGTTCAAGGCTGCAGTGAGCCATGATTGTGCCACTGCACTCCAGCCTGGGCAAGAGCAAGACCCTGTCTCAACAAACAAACAAACAAACAAACACACAAAAACCAGACAAACAAAAAGACTGTAACTATATCCTCCAGAGTAATTCTTCTTTTCTGTTTTTGAAAAGTACTCTTGCTTTGTTTACTCTTCCAAAAGTTTAAAAACTGTAGCCAAATTCCAAGAAAGAAAAAGGGAAGCAGAGGGGAAGGAAAACACAGACCCAGAGGCCCTTTGTGGGTTTTATTTAATGTGAAGTCTGTAAATTGATTTGGAGAGAAGGAGCATCTTGACAGCATTTACTTGTATTATCTTATGTCGTGGATTTCCTCTCCATTTTCCCAAGGTTTCCTTCCTATTCTTAGAAATGTTTTGTTATTTTGCTTCAGGCACAGTTTGTCCACTTCTTGTAAGCTTTGTTCTTAGATTGCTGGCTTTATATTTATGGCTCCCTCCCTCCATCCACTCACTTATCTCCCCATCCATCCATCCAGTCCCTCCATCCCCCACCTACCTATCATCCATCCATCCATTCCTCCATCCCTCCATCCACTCACTCATCTGCCCATCCATCCATCCATCCATCCATCCATCCATTCATTCATCTAGTCCATCCATCCACCCACTCATCTATCATCCTTCCCTCTGTCCCTCCCTCCTTCTCTCCCTCCCTCCCTCCCTCCTTCCCTCTATCTACTGGCTCATCTGCCCATCCATCCATCCATCCATCCATCCATCTATTCATCCAGTCCATCTATCCACCCACCCATCTATCATCCATCCATCCATTCCTCCATCCACTCATCCACTCGCCCATCCATCCATCCATCCCTATATCCACTCACTCATATGCCCATTTATCTGTCTATCCATCTATCCAGCCCATTCAGCCACCCACCCATCTATCATCCATCCATCCATCCATTCCTCCATCCACTTGCTCATCTGCCCATTTATCCATCTATCCATCCATCCAGTCCATCCATCCACCCACCCATCTATTATCCATCCATCCATCCATCCATCCATCCATCCATCCATCCATCCATCTATTCATCCAGTCCAACCACCCACCCATCTATCATCCGTCCATCCATTCCTCCATCCATTCATCCACTCACCCCTCCATCCATCCAGTCCATTCATCCACCCACCCATCCCTCACCCATCCATCCATCCCTCCATCCACTTGCTCATCTCCCCATTTATCCATCCATCCAGTCCATCCATCTACCCACCCATCTATTATCCATCCATCCATCCATCCATCCATCCCTCTCTCCCTCCTTCCCTCCATCTACTCACTCATCTGCCCATCCATCCATCCATCCACTCATTCATCCACTCATCCATGCATCCATTCATCCATCTATCCATCCTCCATCTACTCTCCCATCAGTCCACACACCTGTCCCTCCATCCCTTCCAACCACTCATCCACCAATCTTTCTCATTCATCTAACCACCCATCCATATACCCACTTATTCATTCATCCATTCCTCCACCCACCCACCCACTCATCCACCCATCCATGTTTCCATTTATCTCTCCATCTATCCATGTGTCTATCTAATATAAGGGAGATGTTCTGAAGTATTAAAAGTGATTATTTTGTAGAATAGGGGACAGGAATTGTGTTTTCTTTACTCACTGCTACCTTATTAAATGCTTACCAGTTCTAAAAGCCCAGCAATTGATCCCCATCAATGTTCCACCTCTATAATTGCAGCATCTGCAGATAATGATGATTTGTTGCCTTTTGCCAATAATTAGACCAGTTATTGCCGTTAATCTTTTTAAGGCAGGAACTTCCAGAACAGTGTTCGGTGACACAGCTGAATATGGTCAGCGCAGTCTCATTTCTGATTTGAGTGGAATGCATCAATTGTTTTATTGCAGAGGATAATTCTATAATTGTTAATACTCTTGACCGTCCTGCCTTTAGCCTCACTGAGTAAATGGGGTGTGATCATGAAATCTTGATTGTCTCATAGATGCAAGAAACACAAATGACATTTGTCTGTTTATAATGATAGCAGATTTATTTTGTTAAGCTGTTAAATAAGGCTTTAAGCCCCTACCTTGATTTTCAAGCAGAGTGGAATGTTGTTTTGTTGCCTCTGGCCAAATGTCGATATTCATTTTAGGAATGAATAGAAACTCTGGTGGACTGTAGGTCTGGATACTCACCAGACCCTGTGTCATCAATAAAGTGAGGATGGGTTTCAGAACCATCCAGCACCACAGTGAACAGAGACAAAGGGCCTTAGTGAGCAGGACCCATGGGGGCCCTCTGGGGCTATTTCTTGTGCCCCGAGAGAGGTCCTAGATTTGGGACGGACTGATTTATCTCTTGTTTTTTCTTTTTTTCTGGGTGATGCTACCCTGATTTCCGTGTTGAAATATGACCTTAGTGTGAAGGTCCCAATCTCAGACCGTCTTGTTTCTGGTATGTTAAGAAACAGAAAAACACCTTTTAGGACACAATGTTGACCACTGGGAATACATATCAGTGTTCTGGAAAAAATAAAAACAGAACAATTTGTACCACGACCGTGGTTTTCATCAGGGTGGTCTGCCTTTCCAACCCATAACCCTGTGTGGCTTGATAGAGAACTTGTTTTGTAATTTGCAAGGACATCTGCAATAGCTGCTGGTCCTCTTGGTGAAAAGGGAGGAGCTGCATTAGGTCTAAGCTGGCTGGACTTGATGCAAAACTCTCATGCTTTGGGAAAAGCAAGTGATCTTCAGGCGAGAATGCAAATGTTGACCTGGCGCAGTGGTTCATGCCTGTCATCGCAGCATTTGGGGAGACCAAGGCAAGCTGGTTGCTTGAGTCCAGGAGTTAGAGACCAGACTGGGCAACTTGGTGAAATCTGTCTCTACAAAAAATACAAAAGCTAGCCGGGTGTGGTGGTGCATGCTTGTAGTCCCAGCTATTTGAGAGGCTGAGGTGAGAGGATTGCTTGAGTCCAGGAGGTTGAGGCTGCAGTGAGCTGTGATCGTGCCATTGCACTCCAGCCTGGGCTACAGAACCAAACCATGTCTCTCCATCCCCTCTCCAAAAATAGAATGCAAATGTTTGCTCAGTTATTCAACTGGTGTTTGTTTGCTCAATTATTCAACTGGTATTTTTTCTTTCTTTTTTTTTTTTTTTTTTTTTTTGAGATGGAGTCTCACTTTTTCACCCAGCCTGGAGTGCAGTGGCACGATCTTGGCTCACTGCAACCTCTGCCTCGTGGGTTCAAGCAGTTCTCCTGCCTCAGCCTCCTAAGTAGCTGGGACTACAGGCATGCGCCACCACGCCTGGCTAATTTTTGTATTTTTAGTAGAGATGGGATTTCACCATGTGGATCAGGCTAGTCTCGAACTGCTGACCTCATGATCCGCCCACCTTGGCCTCCCAAAGTGCTGGGATTACAGGCATGAACCACTGCGCTTGGTCTTTATTCAACTGGTATTTAACACACAGTTCTTTGTTGCAGAGGGACTGTCTGACAACAAATAGTGGATTCGTTATTTTTTTCCACCAAACCTATTGAAAATAATTGGAAAAGGTACATGCTGGAAAACTGTGTTCTAGAAACATTTGTGTTTGCCCCCGCAAGAACAAAAGTCACAGAATGTCTGGTGTTTAGTGTTAAGAGGAGGGAATTCCACACAGCCCATGGCTAGCTCTTCTTATTTCATTGGTTTCCAAGGTAAGATTTGAACTGTTTACTACAGGAAATTAGCGTAATAAGTCTCCTTTGGCATATATTTCCAGCATCCAAGTGGGAGATCTTGCTCAAGAGTAGCAAAATTGGCCAGGGGAGAAGGGCATTGGATTTGAGTCCAGGAGTATTTACAGGCAGCAGATACTAAGAGGATAATGGGTATTACAGATACTGGAGTGAAATGTGTGCTTAAAAGTCCTGAGAGTAATTATAATGAATGTTGATAGTATTATGTCTTCTAGGCATAATAGGGATAATATTAGATGGGATTGATAGACAGATTCTTTAATCAAATTCTTTTGATTTGATTTTTTAATCAAAATTCTTTATAAGCAATGTTTGCAATTTGGAAACCTGTTTGGAGTAGGAGTGTATGGAGATGGAATTGGGCTGTTTCTAGGACTCATCTCCTCCTTTGGGCATTTTTTTTTTTTTTTTTTTTTTGAAACAGGATCTGGCTCTGTTGCCCAGGCTGGAGTGCAGTGGTGTGATCATGGCTTACTGTAACCTTGACCTCCTGGACTCAAGAGATTCTCCAACTTCAGTTTCCCAAGTAGCTGGGACCACAGGTGCACACCACCACATCTGGCTAATTTTTATTTTTATTTTGTAGAGACGGGGTCTCACTATGTTGCCAGGGATGGTCTTGACCTCTCAGGCTCAGGCAACCCTCCTGCCTTGGCCTCCCAAAGTGCTGGGATTACAGGCGTGAGCCACTGCACTTGGTCCTCAGACACTTCTGTTTTGCTTTTTAGGCAGAGTCTCACCCTGTCGCCCAGGTGGAGTGCAGTGGCGTGATCTCAGCTCACTGTAACCTCTGCTTCCCTGGTTCAAGGGATTCTCCTGCCTCAGCCTCCTGAGTAGCTGGGACTATAGGCACCCACCACCTTGCCTGGTAATTTTTTTGTAATTTTAATAGAGACAGAGTTTCATCATGTTGGCCAGGATGGCCTCAGATACTTCTTAATTTTCCTGTTTTAGTGTTATAGCCAGCCATTTGAAAAATGAGACTTTCCTCTAACTTTGCATCAAAGTCAAAGATGTTGTCATCTTGGGTTTCATGTGGTAAAGAAGAGAGACTTCCCATTCTGGGACAGGGTTTCTCCATCTGGGTCCTGTGGATATTGGGGCTGGATTATTCTCCGGGGTGGGGCCGTCCTGGGCACTGCAGGGTGCTGAAAAGCATCCCCTGGCTTCCACCCACTCCATGCCAGGCACGCCCCCCCAGGCATGGCAAACACAAATGTCTCCAGACACTGCCAGCTGTCTCCTAGTGAGCACAATTGCCTCCATTAGAGGACCCCTGGACCAGGGTGCTGGAATGGTGGTGAGGGGTAGTCCCAGCTACTCTGGAGGACGAAGCAGGAGGATTGCTTGATTCCAGGAGTTCTTTGCTGCAGTGAGCTATGGTCACTCCACTGCGCAGCCTGGACAACAGAGCAAGACCCTGTCTCCTAAAAAGAAAAAAATATGGAAGCCAGATGGGTGCTGCAGTTGGGGGACACATGTCAAATGTCAGAGGGGTACTCTGCAATTATTCCCTGCTCTTTTTGTGGGGGCAAAAATGGAAACCAAGAGCCCTCATCAGCCACGTGGCTCGGTTGGCTTGACTCTGTAGTGCTACTGACAACAACCACATCCCTAGTCTTGGGGACCAAGGAATCTGGGGAAATATGATTTAAGCTTTTATATTTTTTAATTATTTATTTATTTATTTTCGAGATGGAGTTTTGATCTGTCGCCCAGGCTGGAGTGCAATGGCACGATCTCTGCTCACTGTAACCTCCACCTTCCGGGTTCAAGCGATTCTCCTGCCTCAGCCTCCCGAGTAGCTGGGATTACAGGCACCCGCCACCATGCCTGGCTAATTCTGTATTTTTAGTAGAGACGGGGTTTCTCCATGTTGGTCAGGCTGGTCTCGAACTCCTGACCTCAGGTGATCCACCCGTCTCGGTCTCCCAAAGTGCTGGGATTACAGGCATGAGCCACCGTGCCCGGCCTCTCATCCCCTTTTCTTTCCTCTGTTCCGCCACCCCCACCACTGATACAGTTTGGACCAAGCTTTCTTCAGCCAGCTGATTGAGAGACAAGCAGAACCTGGAATATTTAATGGGAGCTTGGGGAGCATCCTTACAGCCCCAGGTCTCTGTGAAAAGTGCCCTGGATTATCTCTGCAAAAGCCCACCTGCTACTGGTTAGCCAGGACCATCTCCACTTTCAGACACCAGCTTCGTCAAAACACTCTTTGCTATATTTATAACCACGGTGCATTTCCTCGGGATGCACATCTTATGGCTTCTTGGCCCCTTCGCCCAGGGTGCACTGCCTGGACCATTGCCCTCCGGCAGAGACAGTGTCTCTCTTTGTGTGTTCTCCTTCCTCTGGTCGAGATGTGGCTTGGTCATCTGGAGCGGGGCTGTGAGCAAGTCGCCTCAGCTTCATGGAGGCTCCCTGTCCCCACGGTGGAAGGCTCGGCCACACACCCTGATGTCTCGACACCTTTGAGCTGCCCATGAATGGGTTTTCAGAGCTTCCCATGTTTACTTCGCGGCACGCCTCTGTTTGGGCTCTAGGGAAATTCTTGGTAGAGGAAAAGCCAAGCAGAAAACAGCCCTGCTTGGTGTCAGGGCTGGAGGTGGAGGGAGAGAGACTGAAGCGGAGATTTGCATGACCTGGTTTGCACATGTGACAAGACTTGGTCAAAAAAAAGATTGTGTTGCGGTCTGTTCTGGTGGCTTAGAGGAGGAAAGATGGGAAATTTTGGGTGTAATAGAGTGATGTACATCTGGTTAAGGGCTTTGAAGCACCTGAGAACATCCATGACTCATTTATTGAGCACCATCTGTATGCAGTTATTGAGCATGTATTGTTTCCCAGGCACATGGTCTTCAGGACAATCTTTTCACAGAGCTAGGATTTGAACCCACAGTCTCTCTGGCTTCAGAACCCTAGCTTTTCCTGCTATACTCCGCCTTACAGAGGAAGGGAACTTTTCTACTGGGTTTTGAAGGGTGAATAGGAGTTCAATGAAGAAAAAGCACACTGTGCTAACCTTGGCTTCCTGCTCCTCTTAGAATTGGCCAGAAGCCAATATCTGGAGGCCAAAATTGGGTCACTAGGGTAATGAACTCATCACAGTGTGTCCAGGTCACCCTACGTTTCACCCAAAAGCAGAATTTTATGACAGAGCCTGGACACCGATTGAATTCTCTTTAACTCATTTCTGTCAGGGATTACCTTCAAAAATGCTCCCTTGCATCTTTATGCTGGGCTTGTTTCTCTAAATACTTCCATTTCTTGGTTTGGGTAAAAATTAAATGAGGTAATTAATGCATGTGACATGTAAAGTGTAGTGCATGGCACATGTAACCTCTTTAGTTTAAGCCTTTTTTTTTTTTTTTTTTTTTGAGATAGAGTCTCACTCTGTCACCCAGGCTGGAGTGCAGTGGTGTGATCTCAGCTCACTGCAACCTCCGCCTCCCAGGTTCAAGTGATTCTCCTGCCTCAGCCTCCTGAGTAGCTGGGATTACAGGCGCCCACCACCATGCCTGGCTAATTTTTGTATTTTTAGTAGAGACGGCATTTTACTACGCTGGCCGGGCTGGTCTCAAACTCCTGACCTCAGGTGATCCACCCGCCTTGGCCTCCCAAAATGCTGGGATTACAGGCATGAGCCACAGCACCCGGCCAGTTTTAGCCTGTTTTCATTGGCTTCCTTCTTTGCCTTTTTTGCAAGGGAGCTGGCCTCCCTGTCCCTGGAGTAAGCAGGCTTCCTCATACCTATAGCCTCCTCTAAGGAAGCATAGTTACCTTTAGCCTGGCTCTCCCCAAGGACATAGCTATGTCCCCCACCAAGGGTAAGGAGCAGACATAATGACTGCCAAATAGGGAAGCCAGGCTGGGCGCAGTAGCTCATGCCTGTAATCCCAGCACTTTCAGAGGCCGAGGTGGGAGGGTCACTTGAGGCCTGGAATTCAAGACCAACCTGGGCAATGTAGCAAGACCCTGTCTCTAAACAAAAAAATTAGTCAGCTGTCGTGGCCCATGCCTGTAGTCTCAGCTTCTCAGGAGGCTGCGGCAGGAGGAATGCTTGAGCCCAGGAGTTCGATGCTGCCGTCAGCTATGGTCACACCACTGCACACCAGCCAGGACAACAGAGCAAGACCCTGTCTCTTAAAAAAAAATAACTAGGGAAGCCAGATGGGTGCTGGGGTGGGGGATGCATGTCAAATGTCAGACCTCT
Organism: Cheracebus regulus; assembly: GCA_963574635.1. Taxonomy (NCBI): domain Eukaryota; kingdom Metazoa; phylum Chordata; class Mammalia; order Primates; family Pitheciidae; genus Cheracebus; species Cheracebus regulus. Next base: position 26,619 of record CAUYQU010044727.1, read on the forward strand.
GTCTAAGTAAGGAAACAGGTTCAGAGTTGGGAGTCAGGGCCAAGACAGCTTGAGGTCATCAGAGGCCAGGGATTTGCATACAGGCTGCAGTCCAAAGTGCCAAGCTGGACTAGATAGATGTTAGCAAAGAGTCTGTTCTCTTCTGCGCACTGCCGCCCTCTTTCCTTCCCCGTGAATGCTGTCAGCTGAACATGGATCACTCCTGCTCATTTACTGAGGATGTAGGCTCAGAGTGTCTTCTAGCTTTCAACCCACTCCAGACTTTCCCAAATGGTGTTCTGCAGAAAAATGAAAAGATTGGCTGAGCACAGTGGCTCACATCTGTAATCCCAGCACTTTGGGAGGCTGAGGCGGGTGGATCACAAGGTCAGGAGTTCCAGGCCAGCCTGATCACTATGGTGAAACCCTGTGTCTACTAAAAATACAAAAATTGGCCGGCATGGGGGTAGGTGTTTGTAGTCCCAGCTCCTCGAGGGGCTGAGGCAGGAGAATCACTTGAACCTGGAAGGCGGAGGTTGCAAGGAGCCAAGATCACGCCACTGCACTCCAGCATCGGTGATAGAGCGAGACTCCATCTCAAAAGAAAAAGAAAAAGAAAAAATGGAAATCTTGTTACAAGGGTCACGTGTCTGCTGAATTATGCATACTTAATAACTGTAAACAAAACAGTTGGTGCTCAATAAATCGTGGCTTTATGAGGATCTTCCCAGCTGCTTCCTAGCCCCCAGTTTGCTGTATAATTGCTCTTGATCCCTACAGCAGCCCCATCAGGTAGGTGTTGCTATGATTCTCATGTCCTGGCAAGTTGACAGGGGGGTCTGGAGTAGCTGAATTGCCTAGAGAAGGGGACACAGCTAGGAAGGAAAAGTCAAAACTCAGTGTGATGCCAGAGCCATGCAAACTTTATCTTAAAAAGTCAGATAGTATTTTTGGCTTTGCAGCCTGTGGGATCTCTTTTGTTTCTTTTTCCTTTTTCTTTTCTTTTCTTTCTTTTTTTCTTTTTTGAGACGAAGTCTTGCTCTGTCACCCAGACTGGAGCGCGGTGGTGCTCTCTTGGCTCACTGCAACCTCCGCCTCTCAGGTTCTAGTGATTCTCCTGCCTCAACCTCCCAAGTAGCTGGGATTACAGATGTGTGACAACTCACTCGGCTAATTTTTGTTTGTTTTGAGATAGTCTCACTCTGTTACCAGGCTGGAGTGCAGTGGTGCAATCTCAGCTCACTCCAACCTCCACCTCCCGGGTTCAAGAGATTCTTCTGCCTCAGCCTCCTGAGTAGCTGGGATTACAGGCGTGAGCCACCACACTTGGCCAACTTTTGTATTTTTAGTAGAGATGGGGTTCCACCATGTTGGCCAGAATGATCTTGATCTCTTGACCTCGTGATCCACCCACCTTGGCCTCCCAAAGTGCTGGGATTACAGGCATGAGCCACTGCGCCCAGCCAATTTTTGTACTTTTAGTAGAGACAGGGTTTCACCATGCTGGCCAGGCTGGTCTCGAACTCCTGACCCCAGGTGATCCGCCCTCCTTGGCTTGCCAAAATGCTGGGATTATAGGCGCAAGCCACCGGGCTGGGCCCAGGATCTCTATCTTGACTACACTACTATGCTGCTGTAGCACAAATGCAGCTATAGACAAGAAAATGAATGGTGTGCCTGTGTTCCAATAAAACTTTATTAAACAGGCAAAGGGCTGGAGTTTGCTCACCCCATCCAGGCTAAAGAAAGAACGAAACCAGCGGCCTCAGGACTTACATTATTCCTTTTTATTTTTCTGAGACAGAGTCTTGCTTTGTTGCCTAGGCTGGAGTACAGTGGCTCAATTTCTGCTCACTGCAACCTCCACCTCGCAGGTTCAAGTAATTCTCCCACCTCAGCCTTCCGAGTAGCTGGGATTACAGGCACACAGCACCATGCCCGGCTAAGTTTTGTGTTTTTATTAGAGACGGGGTCTCACCATGTTGGCCAGGTTGGTCTTAAACTCCTCATCTCAAGTGATCTGCCTGCCTTGGCCTCCCAAAGTGCTGGGATTACAGGTGTGAGCTACCGTGCCCAGCTTGGTGAGGACCTTCTTCCTGGTAGGGACTCTGCAGAGTCCTGACAGGGCAGGGCATCACGTGGCAAGGGGGCTGAGAGTCCCAGTTCAGGTCTCTCTTCCTCTTCTTATAAAACCACCAGTCCCCACTCCCATGATTACCCACTAATCCATGAATGGATTCATCCACTTATGATGACAGAGCCCTTATAATCACCTCGTAAAGGCCCCACCTCTCAATACTTCCACATGGGGGATTACATTTCAACATGAGTTTTGGAGGGGACAAATATCTCAATCATACTATTATGTTACCAGTAAAATTTATAATCTAGGAATAATGATGGCCAATGTGTGGCAGGCTTACTGAATACTAGATCCTGTGTAAGTGTTCTATATCTATTATTTTAAAAATTATTTTAGTTACTGCATAACATATGCTCTGTCAGTTTCAGTTTTTTGAATGAGCATAACAGGACTGAACCTACTTAAGAGTTGGCACAAGCTGTAAAAATAGGTTCATGGCTGGGCGTGGTGGCTCATGCTTGTAATTCCACAATTTGGGAGGCCGAGAAGAGAGGATCACCTGAAGTCAGGAGTTCGAGACTAGCCTGGCCAACATAGTGAAACCCCATCTCTACTAAAAATACAAAAATTAGCCAGGCGTGGTGGTGGGCGCCTGTAATCCCAGCTACTCAGGAGACTGAGGCAGGAGAATCGCTTGAACCGGGAGACAGCGGTTGCAATAAGCTGAGATGGTGTCACTGCACTCCAGCCTGGGTGACACAGTGAGACTTTGGTCCCCGCCCCCCCCAAAAAAATAGGATTTACTTTTGCCACCAACTTGAAAAGGAGGCAAACACAAGACTACACATCTCTGGAGAGGAGACATTCAGTTTTGCCTATTCAGCATTCCTGGAGATAGAAGCATATTTGCATGGGTTAGAACCATATTTTGCATGGGAAGGCACTCAGACCACGTTGTGTGGATTCTATTTACAGAACCAGCTTCCTTTATTCCTTCCGACTCTATGATTGGCTCAGCGGAAGGCACATGACTCAGCCTGGGCCAATCAGTTTTCCTCATTCCTCCAGCCTCTATGATTGGATCAGGCTGGGCATGTGACCCCAGAGAGTTTCATAGGATTCCGTTCTGAGACTTTGGTGGAAGTGATTGAAAGAGAGATTTTTCCTTGCTGTGAAGCTATAATCCAGGTGCCACCATGTGTAAACCACCTGTCTCAGACTTCTGTCACCACAGAAGGAAGCAGGACTGAGAAAAGGAGAGGGAGAGACGGGGTCCCCATTACATCATTTGACACCTGGGTCTAACTGTACCTGAAAGCATCCTTGTCCTATGACTTGTTAGTTACATGAACCAGAACCTAACCTTACCTTTCCTTTTCTTTCTTTCCTTCCTTCTTTTTCTTTCTTATTCCTTTTTCTTTCTCTCTCTCTCCCTCCCTTGTTTCCCTCCCTCCCACCCTCCTTTCTCTCTCTTTCTCTCGCTCTCTCTTTCTCTTGCTTTCTTTTTGTATAACTGAGCTTTCTGTTTGTTCTCACAAACTGAGAGAGATCTTGCTAATCCAAGGCATGACAATCAAAGCAACATGTGAAGCCCAAAGAGCTGCAGAACTGCCCTTCATGGCTTCCAGCCCCTGGGGTGGTCAGTGGAAGTAACTGGAGCCCAGAGCTTCAGACGCCAGTGTAGAGGTTGGGAATGTTGTGGTTGGGAGAGAGTGATATATCTGATCCCGGCAACAGACACCCCAGCAGTTTTATCCTGGATTCTGGGTAATTTCTTCAGGTCCTGGGAAGCCAAACAAAGCCCTTACTCAGATGTTAGTTTGCAGGTCTTTTTTTCTTTTTTCAAATCCACTTTAAATGTGTCTGAAAACCACACACAGAGTGACTGCTGCACAGAAGAGTGAATGGTTCATGCCTCCTTCTTTGCTGCCACTACCAAACCAGCTGCCTGTTTCTCTGTCGTGGGACCCTTGGCTGGAGTTCACTGACTGATTTTCTGCTGCCTCTGAGCCTCTGCCCTTGCTGTTCCCTCTACCTACATGCTTTTCCCTGTGATCCTTCCTCATATGATTTCCTCAGATTGTCTTTGCTCAAACAACAGGCAAGGGCTGGGCGTGTTGGCTCATGCCTATAATCTCAGCACTTTGGGTGACCAAGGCAAGTGGATCACTTGGGATCAGAAGTTTCAGACCAGCCTGGCCAACATGGAGAAACCCCATTTCTACAAAAAATACACACACAAAAATAGCCAGCTGTGGTGGCGGGTGCCTGTAATCCCTGGTACACTTGGGTGGCTGAGGCAGGAGAATCACTTAAACCCAAGGGATGGAGGTTGCAGTGAGCTGAGATCTCACCATTGCACTCCAGCCTGGGCAACAGAGAAAGACTCTGTCTAAACAAAACAAAAACACACGAGAGGCAAGAAGTTCAGTGTGCCCAATCTCTGAGAAAAACCCATGGTCGTTAACCCCAGGTGTGCCCCTTTTGAGCAGGGTGACCTTAGGTAACTGATTTGATTTCTCTTAGATGAAATTTCCTCACGTGTAAAATAATAGAGTCTACTCCATGCTTATTCAACCACAGTACTGAGGAAGTTTCAGGCTGGAGTAGGCTTTCTGGTGGGGGATGTCCTGGGCATTTCAGGGTGTTTAGTAGCACCCTGGGCCTCTCCTCACTAGATGCCAGTCGCACTTCCACCCCACACCAGTTGCGACAACCAGAAATGTCTCCCAGACACTGCCAAGTGACCCCCAGGGTGGGGTGGGGGTGAGTCAGAATTTCTCCCCCTTCTCCCTGTGTTTCCTTATGGAGATGCAATGTGTTTATTTCTTTGCTGACCATTTTGCAATCTCTCTTGCCTCACTGCAAGTCTGGGACTCTCCTAACTCCGTCACCATCCCATCCTCCCACGGTGAAGAGAGCTTTCGGGACTATCTCAAGCAACAGATTCTTGGGTGCAGGGTTCTGTTTCCTTCCCGGGGTTGTATCTCTGCTGAGTGATGGGTACCTGAGAACACTCTATCTCAACCTTGCAACTTTTCTGTTTTGCTTTTACAAAGAACAAAGGAAAAGGCGAGAGATGTCACTCGATGTCTGCTACCGAAACGTTCTGTGGCTGGGAGAGGAAAATACTGGGAAAGGTGAATGCAGTGGGTGGAATGATGCCCCTCCCTGCCCCCAGAGATGCCCACGTTGTAATCTCTGTCACATGTGAATTCGGTACATCACTTGGCACAAGGCTCTTTACAGATGTTGTGATTAAGTTGAGGCTGTTGAGATGGGGGGATGAGCCTAGATTATCTGGCGCACCAGATGTCATCACAGGGATTTTTTTTCAGGGAAAGAGGGAGGCAAGAGAGTCGAGTGCTGTCGCTAAGAAAAAGGGGCTGCCTTAAAAGCTGGATTCTTTCTGGAGCCTCCAGAAAGAACCAGCCCTTGTGACACCTTGATTTTATCCCTGTAAAACTCATTTTGGGCGTGTGTGTGTGTGTGTGTGTGTGTGTGTGATGGAGTCATGCTGTGTTGCTTAGGCTGGAGTGCAGTGGTGCGATCTCAGCTCACTGCAACCTCTGCCTCCTGGGTTCAAACAATTCTTCTGCCTCAGCCTCCCAAGTAGCTGGGACTACAGGCATGTACTATGATGCCTGGCTAATTTTTTTTTTTTTTTTTTTTTTTTTTTTTTTTTTTTAGCAGAGACGGGGTTTCACCATATTAGCCAGGCTAGTCTTGAACTCCTGACCTCTTGATCTGCCTGCCTCAGTCTCCCAAAGTGCTAGGATTACAGGCATGAGCCACTGCACCTGGCCTCATTTTGGGCTTTTTAACCACTCAAACTGTAAGAAAACAGGCAGGTCATGGTGGCTCATGCCTGTAATGCCAGTGCTTTGGGAGGCCAAGGTGGGACGATTTTTTGAAGCTACGAGTTTGAGACTAGTCTGGGCAATATAGCAAGACCCTATTTCTACAAAAAGAAAGAAAGAAAGAAAAAATTAGTCAGGCTTGGTGGCACACATCTATATTCCCAGCTACTTGGGAGATTGAGGTGGGAGGATCACTTGAGCCTGGGAGTTGGAGGCTGCCGTGAGCCATGATTGCACCACTGCACTCCAGCCCAGGCAACAGAATAAGATCCCGAGGCAAAAGAAAATAAAAAAATGTATGTCGTTTTACATTTGCGGACATTTGTGACAGCAGCAGTGGGGAATGGATACAGTGAGAAACACAGCCTCTGGGCCTGGAAACCCCTCCAGGTGGGTCTCTAGCCTGGGGCCAACAGGAGTCGGAGCAGGGGCTTGGTGAGAGGTGGAGAGGGGTCTCCAGCATCCTGGCGGCCTTGCTGCGGCTTCTTGGGATCCCTGCAGTGGTTTCCTATTGGGATTCACTTGGGGTGGCTGGCAAAATATTAGGGAACTATTAGGGAAAGTTAGAAGATTATAGTCTCAAACCTTTTGGAAGGTGGAAAGGTTTTGATGGAATGGGCTGAAGGCAGCCAGTTCATTATGTCAGAGTATTAAGTCATAGGGTAAAAGATAGGGACAATGAAGCTTCCCCAGCTGAGTCTGTTTACCCCACACCCCATGGTCTCTGCTCTGTTTGCTCATGTAAACTTTGTGCTGGATGGTCTTCTCAGGGGAAGGTCAAAGGGGAATTACCCGTTAATGGTGTTTACTCTGGGCCCTGGTACCTAAAGCTTTTATCATTCATAAACCCACTCTTTTGGTTTTTTGTTTGTTTGTTTGTTTGTTTTAAGATGGAGTTTCACTCTTGTTGCCCAGGCTGCAGTGCAATGGTGCGATCTGGGCTCACCCTCCGCCTCCTAGGTTCAAGCAATTCTCCTGCCTCAGCCTCCCGAGTAGCTGGGATTACAGGCATGCACCACCACGCCCAGCTAATTTTGTATTTTTAATAAAGGCAGGGGTTTCTCCATGTTGGTCAAGCTGGTCTCGAACTCCCAATCTCAGGTGATCCGCCCACCTCAGCCTCCTAAAGTGCTGGGATGACAGGTGTGAGCCACCTCGCCTGGCTGTAAAACCACTCTTTTAACCATGTTAATTATCCACAAGTGTGTTGACTTAGAACCTCTGTTATTAAATCTACATGGAATAAATGTGAGGATGTACAGGGAGTTATGATCAGTTGGCTGCAATCGCCCTCTGAAAGCAGCTGACAACCATCCCTAGCTCACTCAGATCAGTGCCTGTGAGTGCATTCATTCATCCCTCACTGAGTCAGGGTCTGCAGGACAGACCTCTGCAGGTGGTGATCAATGTCTCAGGTGGTGACTCCACGTGATCGAGATCTCTGTTCCCTTAGATCGTGGCACTTTGTTCCTTCCTAGACCTCCTGGATACAAGGGGCCTGAACTTTAGAACCAAGAGCCTAGGGACATCCCCAGTGGTTCCCTGTCACCCTCTGGATGTCAGTCCTGCTACTATGCACCTCTCCCCAACTCCTGGTACACAGTGGGAGTTCAGAGGCTGGCTCCTTCATACCATGTAAGAACATGGAGGTCCAAGAGCCCAAGAGTTTATGCAATATTCTGTTTAGGATTTCAGAGTCACAGTCAGTACTTCCATCTTTTTTTTTTTTTTTTTTTTGAGACAGAGTCTTGCTCTGTCCACCAGGCTGGAGTGCAATGGTGCAATCTCAGTTCCCTGCAACCTCTGCCTCCCAGGTTTAAGTGATTCTCCTGACTCAGCCTCCTGAGTAGCTGGGGTTACAGGCACGTGCCACCATATCTGGCTTTTTTTTTTTTTTGTATTTTTAGTAGAGATGGGGTTTCTCCACGTTGACCAGGCTGGTCTCGATCTCCTGACCTCAGGTGATCCTCCCACCTCGGCTTCCCAAAGTGCCGGGATGACTAGGCGTCAGCCACCACACTGGGCCTACTTCAATCTTCTTAGCCACTTTACCCTGAGGTGAGACCATGAGATTAGGAACCTGTTTCAATTCCTATTGAAATTTCCCAACAGAGCTGGGGCTTTGTGATTCAAATATGCTCAAAGAAGGAAGCGGAAATGAGGTATGGTATCAGAAAAGGAGGCTCGAGGCCGGGCGCGGTGGCTCACACCTGTCATCCCAGAGCCTTGGGAGGCCGAGGCCGGCAGATTGCCTGAGGTCAGGAGTTGGAGACCAGCCTGGCCAATATGGTGAAACCTCGTCTCTACTAAAAAATACAAAAATTGGCCAGGCATGGTGGTGCATGCCTGTAATCCCAGCTACTCGGGAGCCTGAGGGATGAGAATCGCTTGAACCCAGGAGGCAGAGGTTGCAGTGAGCCGAGATCGTGCCACTGCACTCTAGCCTGGGTGACCGAGTGAGATTCCATCTCAAAAAAAAAAAAAAAAAAAAAAAAAAGAGGCTCAGTAGTTTTTAGGGACTGCTGGCATTTCCAAGTTATAGGCATTTTACTTTGAGTCTTTTTCCATCTTCAGAGTCATCCTGAAGTGGAACCGGGAGGAGACTGGGTGGGTGGAGGGGTGCGGATGGGGATGGCTGTCTGCTCTGCTGGAAATGAGAGTCTGGGAGATCACTGTGGTGTTTCTGGAGTGAGTCTTAACCCCAGATATAGAGAGTGACACAAGGGGCATAAATACGAGGAATAATAACCTTCCCTGGCGTCCTTGTGTGAAGCATTTGACCATCTGGGTGAGGCCCGGGAGCGCCTGAACTGACTGGGGATTCCATGAACAACACAGACTCAGAGCCTGTGGTCCTGCGTTCGAATCCTGGTTCTTCCACTTCTTTGCTGTGTGACCTTTGTCTACAAAAAATAAAAAAAATTTAGCTGGGCACAGTGCTGTGTGCCTGTAGCGCCAGCTACTTGGGAGGCTGAGGCAGGAAGATCCCTTGAGCCCAAGGGTCAAGGCTGCAGTGAGCTATGATTGCACCACTGCACTCTAGCCTAGGCAACAGAGCCAGAGCCTGAAGAAAGAAAGAAAAGACAAGAAGGAAGAAGGAAGGAAGGAGGGAGGGATAGATGGATGGAAGGAGGGAAGGAAGTGAGAGGGAAAGGTGTAGGGAAAGAAGGAAGAAAGAAAGGAAGGAAGGAGGGAGAGAGGGAGGAAGGGTGTGAGGAAGGAAGGAGTGAAGGAGGGATAGAGGACTGAGGGAGGGAGGGAGGAAGGAGGGAGTGGGGAGGGAAGGAAGGAAGGAAGGAAAAATGGAGGGAGGAAAGGAGAGAACAAGAAAGGAAGAAGGGAGAGAGAAAGGGAGGGAGGGAGAAAGGGAGGGAGGGAGGGAGGAAGGGAGGGAGGGAGGAAGGAAGGGAGGAAGGAAGGGAGAGAAAGGATAGGAAGGGAAGGACCTTCGGAACTACTAAACATCTCTTTCCTTGTCTATAAAAGGAGAGATAAATCATCATGGTACCGTCCTCTATGGTCATGGAGTAGATTAAATTAGACACATTTGCAAATCTCCTCACGCATACCTGGCCCCCTATTTTGTTCCTTGGGCTGTAGCTATGATAGAGGTTTAAAACCCCCAAACCGCTGTGTTGAAATCTCTCACATGGACAACCAGCCCACCGGCAGAGAAAGTCATTTTTCCATCCTGGGTAAACAGAGAAGAATGAGGACCTGAGGCCAGGTTAGAGAGACCTCGCTCTGTGACCTTGGGAAGGCTTGTAACTTTTAACTTGAATGCTAATGTCTGGTTCCCTCCGGTTAGGCGGTCGGTAGGCGGCCCAGCCATCTTGAAGTTTCTGTTACCTTCAGTCATTGGTTTATTTGTTCAGCAAATGTTTATGGAGGGAAAGCACCAGGGGAGGAATAAGAACTGGAGTTCTGGGAGGACGTGCAAAGAAACAAGTTCCGAGCTCCAGGGAAGAAAGAGGTCATTGCCTCTCTCCGGGAAAATGTTTCTTCTCATACCTGGTTCACTTCTTAAATGGAACTGCCCCCTTCAAATGAGTAAGGAGTTTAATCACAAAGAGAAAACACCTTCATCACATTGTCACCCTTAAAAGACATTTATTGAGAAGCTGGTTCATAGACTTCTCACCCAGATTGTTAATAGCCAACCCATCTGGGTTTTGGGAAGTTCAAGTGTCTGTATCTCTTTTCTTTTCTTTCTTTCTTTTCTTTTCTTTCTTTTTTTTTGAGACAAAGTGGCCCTGTCATCCAGGCTGGAGTGCAATGGCATGATCTCAGCCTCCTGGGTTCAAGCAATTCTCCTAAGCCTCCCAAGTAGCTGGGATTACAGGCACTCACCACCATGCCCTGGTAATTTTTTGTATTTTTAGTGGGGTTTCGCCATGTTGGCCAGGCTGGTCTTGAACTTCTGTCTTTAGATGACCTGCCCACTTCGGCCTCCCAAAGTGCTGGGATGACAGGCATGAACCACCACACACAGCCAGTTCTGACTTTGTAACTTGTGATTTGACTTTTCTTGTCTGAAGTCTTTCCCTGCTGATCTTGAGTTGTTGAAGGTGTTGCTTTTCTTCGTAGACAATTAGAGCAGTGCATGCACTGGGCTATGGATGATAATTGTTTGAAGATGTGCAAATGATTTGCAACCTCTGCTGCAGAAATCATCCTTCTGAGATGATCTTCGGCTTGATAAAGGACCTGCAAGAGAGAATTTATCTTGAATAATCCTTGGGGAGAGAAGCAAAGGGAAGATGAATGCTGCATAATCATTCTTTGCATACTTGATGGAGGATGGGTTCTTGCAGTGCCCTGTGGGGGTTTAAAGCATCTTCACTGTTGCTCTAAGCCTCATGTTTTAAACAGAGCTGAAAAAGGACCCAGACTGCTGGCCTGGGGTCCTTGTGTGCTGTAGGAATTCACTGAGGGGCCGAGGCTGAAGAGGTCTGCTAGACGGTGGCACAGAAGCAGATGGAAATTTCTCTCTGACTGGGCGCAGTGGCTCAAACCTGTAATCCCAGCACTTTGGGAGGCTGAAGTGGGTGAATCACCTGAGGTTAGGAGTTCGAGACCAGCCTGAGCAAAATGGTGAAACCCCGTCTCTGCTAAAAAAGACAAAAAATTAGTGGGGCATGGTGGCAGGCACCTGTAATCCTAGCTACTTGGGAGGCTGAGGCAGGAGAATTGCTTGAACCCGGGAGGCAGAGGTTGCAGTGAGCCGAGACTGTGCCATTGCACTACAGCCTGGACAACAAGAGTAAAACTCCATCTCGGAAAAAAAATATATATATATGGCCAGGCGTGGTGGCTCATGCCTGTCATCCCAGCACTTTGGGAGGCTGAGGTGGGCGGATCGCCTGAGGTTAGGAGTTTGAGACCAGCCTGGCCAATATGGCAAAACCCTGTCTCTACTAAAAATACAAAAATTAGCCAGGTGTGACGGCACATGCCTGTAGTCCCAGCTATTCGGGAGGCTGAGGCAGGAGAATCCCTTGAACCTGGGAGGCGGAGGTTGCAGTGAGCCGAGATTGCACCATTGCACTCCAGCCTGGGCAACAATAAGTGGAAACCCCGTCTCAAAAAACAGAAATCCAAAAATAAATTAAAAAAAAAATTCTCTGGTTCTGCCTGCCTGCCAGGCTGGAAGCACCGTGAGGTCAATATCTATGATGCCTTGTTGCTACTGAGGTGGCCCCCAAAACATGGCAGACCCTCAGCAAACCTTGGACAGGCAGATGTGCCTCAATTCAACGTGTCTGCAAGGTGGGAGCTGAGTGGGAATCGCAGGGCTTGGGTTTCGGGGATGATGGGAAACAGCAGGGTGACCGAGGGGAAGCCAGAGCAGTGGGGTGCTGGAGTCCCCAAAGCTGTAAATCAGGGTCTGATGGACAGATAGACAGATGGGCCAACTCAGCCATTTCAGCACCATCCACTTTGATGATTTCCCCTCTGGCTTTGGCAAGGGTCTCACTCACCAAGTGGCTTTCACCCTAGGATGGGTCTGGATATTTCTGAGGACATCCGTGGTTGTCCCACCTTGAGGTGGGGGTTGCTTGGCATGGAGTGGGTGGAGGCCAGGGAAGCTCCTAAGCACTGCAGTGTACAAGATGGCCCCACCCTAGACGAAGATCCGGCTTCGAATACCACCAGTCCCAAGGCTGAGAAACCCTACTTTAAGATAACAGTGGCCGGGTATGGTGGCTCACGCCTGTAACCCAGCACTGTGGGAGGCCGAGGCAGGTGGATCACCTGAGGTCAGGAGTTCGAGAGCAGCCTGGCCAACATGGAGAAACCCCGTCTCTACTAAAAATACAGAAAAATTAGCTGGGCATTGTGGTGATCGCCTGTAATCCCAGCTACTCTGGAGGCTGAGGCAAGAGAATTGCTTGAACCTGGGAGTCGGAGGTTACAGTGAGCCAAGATTGTGCCATTGCACTCCAGCCTGGGTGACAGAGTGGGACTCTGTCTCAACAAACAAACAAATAAACAAACAAAGATAACAGTGATGGGGGAATTATCCACCCCAGAGGCTGAGTCCGTGACTTGGGAAACGGTCCTAGCATTAACAGGCGCTGGATTCATGAGAATAAAGGGAGAAGGGGTGTCGCCTGTGACCCCATCCTGCCCCAGACAAACCGATCTTCCCGCCAACGCTCTATTTGGCAGAAGAAGTGTTTTTGTTGTCTCTTGCCCTAGGGTAGCTCCCTGATAAGCCTTGTGGATTGTTCCAGAATGCTTGTGGATTGTTCCAGATTGCGTGGATGGGGACAGCTTCCTACTCCGCGGCTGCCTGCCCTGACCCGGCGGCTTTCAGTCTGTGGGAGCGGAGGCAGCTGTTTTGCAGTTTACTCTGCCCTTGTGTAAATGGGGTTATGCATGTTTTAGTTCACGAGGGGTCACTGATTGTGCCCTTTTCTTTTGTTGTTAGTCAATTTAATTTGTTACTAATAATAAAATCCGGAACTTATCTGGCCCTGGAGTCCCAGGTCGTTTAGAATGCTTGGTGGCATGTGTGTCCTTTTCAAACACCAGCTCCTTTGGAAAACACAGAGGATGGATTGAAATCCTCACCTGGATTTGACTAGTTGGATGACAGCATCATCTCCTGAAAACTGAATTTAGCTTATTGCTAAATAAGATAGCACAGGCCGGGCATGGTGGCTCACACCTATAATCCCAGCACTTTGGGAGGCCAAGGCAGGCAGATTACGAGGTCAGGAGTTTGAGACCAGCCTGATCAACATACTCAAACCTCATTTCTACTAAAAATACAAAAATTAGCCGGGAGAGATGGCACGCGCCTGTAATCCCAGCTACTCAGGAGGCTGAGGCAGGAGAATCGCTTGAACCTGGGAAGTGGAGGTTGCAGTGAGCCGAGATTGCAACATTGCACTCCAGCCTGGGTGACAGAGCACAACTCCGTCAAAAAAAAAAAAAAAAAAAAAAAGGCCAGGCGCAGTGGCTCACGCCTGTAATCCCAGCACTTTGGGAGGCGGAGGCAGGTAGGTGGATCACGAGGTCAGGAGATCAAGAACATCCCGGCTAACACAATGAAACCCCGTCTCTACTAAAAATACAATAAATTTGCACCTGTGGTCCCAGCCACTCCGGAGGCTGAGGTAGGAGAATCGCTTGAACCCGGGAGGTGGAGGTTGCAATGAGGTGAGATCATGCCACTGCACTCCAGCCTGGGTGACAGAGTGACACTTGGTCTAAAAAAAAAAATTAACTGGATCTGGTAGTGTGCGCCTGTAATCCCAGTTACTGGAGAGGCCAAGGCAGGAGGATCAGTTAAGCCTGGGAGGTTGAGGCTGGAGAGAGCCGTGATAGGCAGCCTGGGTGACAGAGCACGACCCTGTCTCAAAACAAAGCAAAACAAAACAGAACATGATTTGTATGGAGTTGAGCTCAATGTTTGCATACCCATAAAGAGCCGAAACTGGAGATTTCAAATAAATATCTGGCTTCTGCAGGCTGCCTGGAGTGAAGTGAGAGTGAGGCATTGGTCACCCAGCCTGGAGTGCAGTGGTGTGATCACAGCTTGCTGCAGCCTTGACCTCCAGGGCACAAGCAGTCCTCCCACCTCAGCTTCCTGAGTTGCTGGGACCACAGGCATGCGCTGCTATGTCCAGCTACTTTTACTTGTTTATTTATTTAATTGTTTGTTTATTTAGAGACGGAGTCTCTGTTGCCCAGGCTGGACTGCGGTGGCACAATCTTGGTTCACTGCAACCTCCGCCTCCAGGGTTCAAGCAATTCCAGTGCCTCAGCCTCCTGAGTAGCTGGATCACAGGCATGTGCCACCATGCCCGGCCAATTTTTGTATCCCTAGGGAAGATGGGGTTTTGCCATGTTATCTAGGCTGGTCTTGAGCTCCTGGGCTCAAGTGACCCACCCGTCTGGGCCTCCCAAAGTGCTGGGATTACAGGTGCGAGCCATTACATCCAGCCACAGCTGTTGTTTTCTCATTGGCTTGATCAGGCTGGTCAAGGTTATGATAGTGTGTGTGCTGTGTGCACATGTGTGGTCAGATTCCATTTTTCTAACGCAAAGTTTCTATTTGGGTATCTGCTGTTTAATTTTTCAAGGATTTTTTTTTTCCCAGTTGCTAAGGAAAGTGCATTAAATTTTATCTTTGCATCCTGTAGAACTGTTTGTGAATAATACACAGCCAGAGGGATGATTGGCTGAGAAAACAGATAGGAAGGAAGTTGGGGGGAGGTGCGGGGATTTCTATGTGAGAACCAAGAAACACCTTTGATCTTTAGATTTCAAAGTGGGAATCTCAAGGTGAGGTGGGAGCGGAATTAGGAGTAAACCCAAGAAGACCAACTGGGCAGTTCCTCCTGGCAGCCACAGAATGGTTACGTGGCATGCGATCAGTGATATCTCAGAGGGGGTTGTTGTCTTTGACTTAGACGAGGTCCAAGAAGCAGAAGTTCGTGAGCCACACATGAGGTGGTTTTCTGGGGGGGGGGGGGGGTACATGGGCTGGAAGAGGGGCCAGTTCTTAACCATAAATCCCTTTTCCATGCCCAAGGCCAAGCTCCTGTAAGTAACTGTTTTCTTTCTTTTCCTTCCTCCCTTCCTCCTTCCCTCCTTTCTTTCTTTCTCTTTCTTCCTTCCTTTCTTCCTTTCTCTTTGTTTCTTTCCCTTCCTTTCCCTCCTTCCCTCCCTCCTTCCCTCCTTTCTTTCTCTCTTTCTTTTTCTTTCTCTTCCTTTCCCTCCCTCCCTCCTTCCCTCCTTTGTCTCTCACTCTTTCTCTTCCTTCTTCCTTCCTTTCTTCCTTTCCTCTTTCTTTCTCCTTCCTTCCATCCTTCATCAGACAAGGTCTCACTCTGTCACCAGGCTAGAGTGCAATGGCACAATCATAGCTCACTGCAGCCTCAAACCCTGTGCTCAAGTGATCCTCCCGCCTCAGTCCCTCAAGTAGTTTTTAAACTTGTTTGTAGACATGGGTCTCGATATATTGCCCAGGCTTGTCTCAAACTTCTGGTCTCAAGGGATTCTCCTGACTCAGCCTCCCAAAGTGCTGGGATTACAGGCGTGAGTGAGCCTCTGCCCTGGCCCACTCTCTTTTGTTTAGCCAGGCTAGGGGGACATAAGTAGAGAGACTGATACTTATTTGAGTTGCTTGCTTTATTCTCTGTGTGATAATTTCCTTCTTTCCAACTTCTTCATGCCCTCCTCAGCCTCCTCTCGGCTTCTGTGTGTGAGTGAAGGGACTTAACTACACCTTCTGCTTTGGATCTCATTCATTTTATTTTTTTGTTTTGTTTTGAGATGGAGTCTCACTCTGTTGCCCAGGCAACAGAATACAGTGGCACCATCTCAGCTCACTGCAACCTCCTCCTCCCAGGTTCAAGCGATTCTCCTGCCTCAGCCTTCCGAGTAACTAGGATTATAGGTGCCTGCCACCATGCCCTGCTAATGTTTGTATTTTTAGTAGAGATCGGGTTTCAGCAGGTTGGCCAGTCTGGTCTCCAACTCCCGACCTCAGGTGATCTGCCCGCCTTGGCCTCCCAAAGTGCTGGGGTGACGGGTGTGAGCCACCGTGCCCAGCTGTGGGTCTCATTCATTTTACTTGGAGCCCAAATCCATTGGCAGTTCAGGTTCCCAATCATTCTCGGTGTTATATGATCACAGGCCTCAGAGAGCAGTGCACCCAATGGCCCTCAAATTATGGTTTCTGTAGGAGGCTATTAAATCTTGATTTGTGAGAGGCAAATTGGGGATTTTGTGTTTTCCCTTTTAGACTTGAGTGTTTTGTTACTGTGGGTGAGCTCTTCTAGAAACTTCCAAGTGGTTTCAAAGGGCATTTAGGTGTCATCAGGAAGTGTGGTTATTTGATGACGTGACATTTGGGCTTTAGAAAAACAGTGTGTCACCTGGTTTATTTATTCCTTGATGACTTTTTTTTTTCTTTTCTTGAGATGGAGTCTCAGCTGCCCAGGCTGGAGTGCAGTGGCACAATCTCTGCTCACTGAAACCTCCTTCCGGGTTCAAGCAATTCTCGTGCCTCAGCCTCCCCAGTAGCTGGGATGACAGGCACCTGCCACAGTGGGGACAAACACCATTTTCCCAAGAATGCATCAAAGAGGGGGAAAAAAACTACAGTTGCTTGGTTCACACTTTGCATTCCATCGTTTAATCCTGAGGTCAGCAACCTTTTTGACACCAAAGGACTGGTTTAGTAGAATGGAAGACCGTCTCCAGAGACAGCGCAGTGTGGGTGGGGGGACGGTTTCGGGGT
Organism: Cheracebus regulus; assembly: GCA_963574635.1. Classification (NCBI taxonomy): domain Eukaryota; kingdom Metazoa; phylum Chordata; class Mammalia; order Primates; family Pitheciidae; genus Cheracebus; species Cheracebus regulus. The sequence continues at coordinate 43,300 of CAUYQU010044727.1, forward strand.
GATTCCAATGTGTTACATTTATTATGCGCTTTTTATTTCTATTATTATTACATTGTAATATACAATGAAATAATTATACAGCTCACCATAATATAGCATCTGTGGGAGCCCTCGGCTTGTTTTCCTGCAAATAGATGGTCCCATCTGGCTGTGGTGGGTGACAGTGACAGATCATCAGGCATTAGAGTCTCATAAGGAGAAAGCAACCTAGAGCTCTCGCATGCACAGTTCACAATACGGTTCATGCATGCGCAGTTCACAATAGGGTTCACGCTCCTACGCTGCTGATCTGACAGGAGGCACAGCTCAGGTGGTGACGTGAACAATGTGAACAATGAACAATGTAGATACAGAGGAAGCTTCGATCGCTCGCCCGCTGCTCACCTGCGGCCTGGTTCCTGACTGCCTGGTTTGAAACCAGACTGGACAACATGGCAAAACCCTATCTGCACAATAAATACAATAATTAGCTGAGTGTGGATCACAATTGTGTGCCTGTAGTCCCAGCTACTTGAGAGTCTAAGGTGGGAGGATGGAGTGAGCCCAAGAGGTTTATTCCTTGATGACTTTTTTTTTTTTTTTTTTTTAAAGATGGAGTCTCACTCTGCTGCCGAGGCTGGAGTGCAGTGGTGCAATCTCTGCTCACTGAAACCTCCTCCTCCTTGGTTCAAGCAATTCTCCTGCCTTAGCCTCCCAAGTAGCAGGGATTACAGTGTGCCACCACATCCAGCTAATGTTTGTATTTTTTAGTAGAGACAGGGTTTCACCATGTTGGCCAGGCTGGTCTTGAACTGCTGATCACAAGTGATCCATCCGCCTTGGCCTCCCAAAGTGCTGGGATGACAGGCGTGAGCCACCGCACCCGGCCTTCCTTGATGACTCTTTTGAGTTGTTTCCTTTTGGGAAAGAGGTGAATGCAGGGTTGATGGGAATGTGGAGAGACTGTGGATTCAGATGCAAATGCACACATACCAGTGTCTGGCCATGATCTCCCTGGACTCAGCTGTGGGATCCTGGAGGGCAGTTTCTGCCTCCTGTGCAGCTGCAGTGAATTATGATCGCACCCACTACACTCCAGCCTGGGTTACAGAATGAGACTGCCTCTCAACTCCCTGGGTGGGAGGGGGAGGTGTGGGGAACCCCTGGTTGAATCTATCCAACCCTGTCTTCCCCCTGAAATATAGAAAGTTGTGAATGATGTTTTGTGCATCATCCCCTCCAGAACTCAAGTCAGCCCAAGGGGCTGCAATGGTTCCCTTCTGCACATGGGGAAACTGAGGCACATAAAGCAGAGTCACATGACCAGGAAGTAGCTACATCTGCTTGAAACTCAGATCTGTCTGATGCCATGATTTCTTGCACTCCACATGCTGGTGATTGAAATTGTGGCTCGCAGGTCTGATGGGAGAGTCTCAGGCAGTGTCTCACTCTGTCATCCAGGCTGCAGTGCCGTCATGGGATCATAGCCCACTGCATCTTTGACTAATCCATCCTCCTACCTCAGACTCCTGAGTAGTTGGGACTACAGGTGTGCACCACAATGCCCTCCTAACTTTTGTATTATTTGTAGAGATGGGGAGATCTTGCCATGTTGCCCACGCTGGTCTTGAACTCCTGACCTCAAGTGATCCTCTGGCCTCAGCTTCCCAAAGTGCTGGGATTACTGGCATGAGACAGCCACTGCAGGAGGCCAAGAGAGCAGATTTGGACAATGTAAAATTTCTCTGGACTCCTCCTACTGTCCCCATCTTAGGCCTGGCTGCTGTGGGACTGACAGGCATTGCTGGCTGTTCGTCTCTTCCTTAGCTTGATTGCATAACAGAGATGAGGAAGGAAGGCAAGAACTCAGAAAGTTGACATTTGGCTCCCTGGTTGTTCAATGCAAGAAAGTAGCACGTTGGCTTTTATAGAATAACTTTCTGAGGAAATTAACAACCCAGGTATTTCAGCCCCCTATGAACTTGCTTGGAGCATGGCAACAATTTGCAACAAAATGTTCTTGCAGGCCCAGTGCTGAGATCTCTCTACCTTTTAGGCTGTGGAACGGTCTGTTTTAACCATCAGGTTGTATCTGGAGCTCAGATACCTACCCGACACTGTAGGAGCTCAGATCTGTTGACAGAGGCCACTAGAGGATTCTAGAGGATGGGACTAGCAACCAGAGGTGTTTTGCTGTCCAGTAAACTTTTTCTGTTCTTTTTTTTTTGAAATGGAGTTTCACTTTTGTCACCCAGGGTGGAGTGCAGTGGTACAATCTCGGCTCACTGTAACCTCTGCCTCCCAGGTTCAAGTGATTCTCCTGCCTCAGCCTCCCGCCGGGATTGCATGCACCTCTCATCACGCCCAGATAATTTTTTTGTATTTTTAGTAGAGATGGAGTTTTATCATGCTGGCAGGTCTTGAACTCCTGACCTCAACTGATCTGCCCACCTTGGCCTCCCAAAGTGCTAGGATTACAGGCATGAGCCACCATGCCTGGCTCTACCCATCTTTCTTACATGATGATATCCAGCAGCCAGTCTGATAGGGAAGCATCATTTGTCTTTATTTTCCTTCTTGCATTTTCCCCACAGAGGTGCCAGGGCTCAGTAGCATAAATCCAGGTGGAGCCGGGACGTTCCAGGTGTCTGGGCTGTTTGCTCCGGTGGACAAAGCTGCAAAGTAGAGCTGATTAGCCAGTGAAGTCTGAGGATCCAGAGGGAAACTTACTCCTTTCTCTTGTTAAAATACATGTGGGCAAGAAAGGGACCTTACCCCCAATCAGAGAACTTCACACTTTTTTCTAATAGAATAGCAGTGTCTGAAGTGTATACACAGGGAGTGCCCACCCTGGGTAAAGAAGGCCATGAGGCTTCTGGCATGGAGATGACACACAGAGCCTCTCATAACTTCTAGAGTGGAAAATAAAGCAGTCATTCCAGGCCGCGTGCTGTGGCTCACAGCTGTAACCCCAGCAGATTGGGAGGCTGAGGTGGGTTGATCACCTGAAGTCAAGACTTCAAGTCCAGCCTGGCCAACATGGTGAAACCCTGTCTTTACTAAAAATACAAAATAAAATTAGCTGAGCCTGGTGGTGGGCACCTGTAATCCCTGCTACTCAGGAGGCTAAGGCCGGAGAATTGTTGAACCTGGGAGGCGGAGGTTGCAATGAGCAAGGAGCCTGTAGTCCCAGCTACGTGGGAGGCTAAGGCAGAATTCCTTGAACCTGGGAGGCAGAGGCTGTAGTGAGCCAAGATTGCACCACTGCACTCCAGCCTGGGTGACAAGAACAAAACTCTGTCTCAAAAAAAAAAAAAAAAAAAAAAAAGAAAAGAAAAGAAAAGAAAAAAGAAAAAGAAAGAAAGAAAAAAGAAATGAGAACAGTCATTTTGGCTTTTAGGAGCCCACAGAATCAGGAAATAAGCTACAAGTTGTCTCCCTTTTGTCACGATGGCATTTGAAATAGGTGCATTTCCGTCTGACTTGCGATTCTGTTTCATGATGCCCCTGCATACATTCAGTACATCCTCATGTGGACTTGTGTCCTTCAAGAGTTGAGGAAATTTTCTCCATTCCCTGTCCCTGTCCCTAGATTCTGCCAGCTTGTGCACACAGCAGCTCCCAGGAAACCATCAACCTGTGCACGTTCAAAACCACCATATCCTTGTTATTGAAAAGCCATCAGTCATGTGAACTGAACTTTCTTATGGTTGAGACTGTCCCCAGGGAAACCCGCCTTGCAATTCAGACCCTCCTCGGAAATCAACTCCAAACTGTCTCACCCTGTTACCACTTCCTTGTTCCCAGGGAGGCTGCGGTTCTCTCTACCACTTGGAAATTGTCAAATTGTCATGCCTAATTCCAAAAATGACACAGAAAACTTAAACACGTGGCTAAATTTGAACAGAGAAAAATAAGCCAGGAAGTCAAAGGCACAAGGCATTTTCAGGGAGAGAGGGGGAGCTTTAGCATTGTTTGAAGGGTTGATCTCTCTCTCTTTTTTTTTTTAATTATGCTTTAAGTTCTGGGGTACATGTGCAGATTGTGCAGGTTTGTTCCATAGATATACACGTGCCATGGTGGTTTGCTGCATCCATCGCCCCCCGGTCATCCATATTAGGTATTGCTCCTAATGTAGTCCTCCCCAATCCCTCCAACCCCTACTATCCCTCCCATAGCCCCCCACCCCCAGACTGGCCCTGGTGTGTGATGTTCTCCTCCCTGTGTCCATGTGTTCTCATTGTTCAATACCCACTTATGAGTGAAAACATATGGTGTTTGCTTTTCTGTTCTTGCGTCAATTTGCTGAGAATGATGGTTCCAGCTTCATCCATGTCCCTGCAAAAAATATGAACTCATCCTTTTTTGTGGCTGCATAGTATTCCATGGTGTATACATGCCACAATTTTCTTTATTTAGTTTATCTTTGGTGGACATTTGGGTTGATTCCAAGTCTTTGCTATTGTGAACAATGTTGCAATAAACATATTTGTGTATGTGTCTTTATAATGGAATGTTTTATAATCCTTTGGGTATACACTCAGTAATGGGATTGCTGGGTCAAATGGTATTTCTAGTTCTAGATCTGAAGGGATGATCTTTAACGAGTTGAGGGTCACCTAGAATAGAATTAAACTGTGGAGAGCGAATTGTTGGAAATACAAGGAGAAACCTCAGAGAAGATGCCAACACAACCTTGATCCTGTAGATAAGACGCAGGTAAGAAAAAGTTTGGATAACATGGTTAATAAGATTGTGGTAACAGATAGGACTGAACTTTGCACTCTGCAAACAATGTACATTTTAAAGTGCTCTTGGAATATTTAGAAAAATTAATCATCTGTTAAATCTGAGGAAAAAAAAAAAAAAAACAAACGAATGCATTCCAAAAAAGCAGACATTGTACTGGCTGTAATCTCTGGCTGCAAGTAAGCATAACTGAAAATTAATTTTTAAAAGCTTAACTGAACATTTATGCAAGAGAGAGTCCTACCACTTGATAACTAAAAACAAAATAAAAACCAAACAAAAACAAAAATAAAAAAACCCAAAAGGGCCAGGAATGGTGGTTCACATCTGTAATCCCAGCACTTTGGGAGGCCAAGGAGGGCAGATCACCTGAGGTCAGGAGTTTGAGACCAGCCTGGCCAACATGGTGAAACCTCGTCTCTACCAAAAACACACAAATTAGCCAAGTGTGATGGCACATGCCTGTAATCCCAGCTACCTGGGAGGCTGAGGTAGGAGAATTGCTTGAGTCGGGGAGGCGGAGGTTGCAGTGAGCTGAGATCGCACCATTGCACTCTAGCCTGGGCGACAAGAGCTAAATTCCATCCCCAAAAAAAGAAAAACCAAAAAAACCAACCCATAAGTCTTAAGTTGGAGTGCTGCAAGAATACACTATTTTAAGATGACAACGATGTGGCCATAGAGACAAAGGCAGAAGTTTAAATGATTACAGAGAAAATTTGCTTGACATTTTATTATAAAAATATAGAGAGAAATCACAGAAATGAGATGATGAATATTAGAAATAATAAATTAGCACAGACAAACTGAGTAGAAAACAAATAGAACTGACAAAGTAAAAAAGCTGGATCTTTTAGAGTTATGCTGCTCACTAGGGTGGCCCCAACCCATGTGAAAATTAAATTAGGAATTCATTTTCTCAGTCACAGGAGCCAAGTTCCCAGTGCTCAGTGGATGATTAGTGATTACTGAATTGGACAGTATAGATACAAAACTTTTCCATCACTGGGCCAGGTGTGGTGGCTCATGCCTGTAATCCTAGCACTATGAAGCTGAGGCAGGCAGATCATGAGGTCAGGAGTTCAAGACCAGCCTGGCTAACACGGTGAAACTCCATCTCCACTAAAAATACAAAACTTAGCCGGGTATAGTGGCGGGTGCCTGTAATCCCAGCTACTCGTGTGGCTGAGGCAGGAGAATTGCTTGAACCTGGGAGGCGGAGGTTGTAGTGAGTGAGATCACGCCATTGCACTCCAGCCAGCCTAGGCAACAAGAACAAGACTCCATCTCAAAAAAAAAAAAAAAAAAGAACTTTTCTATCACTGTATCACTGCTGTAAGTTTGTTGGACAGTGCTGTTTTAGAGGGAAGAATCAATAAAATAGAATAACTAAGACAAAGGAGGAGGAGAGAAATATTGTATATAAAATTAAGAATGAAAACAGGTATAATTTATTATTGATTGATTGAGACAGAGCCTTACTTGGTTGCCCAGGCCAGAGTGCAGTGGTGTGATCCTGGCACTGCAACGTCCATCTCCTGGGTTCAGGTAATTCTCTTGCCTCAGCCTTCAGAGTAGCTAGGATTACAGGCACACACTATCATGCCCGGCTAATTTTTGTATTTTTAGTAGGAAGGGGTTTCACCCTGTTGGCCAGGCTGGTCTGGAACTCCTGACTTCAGGTGATCTGCCCACCTTGGCCTCCCAGAGTTCTGGGATTAAAAACAGATGTCATTTAAATCCATAGAAAATTGTAAACACAGCTCTACTAACAATTTTGGAAATTTTTTTTTTAAACTTCATTTACTGATTTAAGTGTTACTTTTATTTAGATTGTTTCTTTACCAGAATTGAGGCTCTGAATTTGCCTCAGAGAACAGCTATGCCTATCTTTCATAAGCTGCACTCTCTCATTATCAGTAATTTCTAAATAGCCTATAAAATTTATATGGACTAAAAAAGCAGGAAACATAAGTAAGTTGAAACTCAACAAACTTTAAGAAGTTACTCCTGTACTAAATTGCATAAAATGTGTATTACCTACATGAATGAGAAAAACAAACAAACAAAAAACTTCCAAAATGTCCCCAACAAGCAGGGTTTTTTTGCATCTTACCATGAGTAGCTTTCTGGAGCAAGCTGGGTGGTTTGAGGTGTGACTTGGCAACCACAAACACAACCATTTTTTATGTAGAAGTGTTTTTTTTTTTTTTTTTTGAGACAAGGTCTCATTGTGTTACCCAAGCTGGAGTACAGTGGCATGATCTTAGCTCACTGCAGCCTCAACTTCCTAGGCTCAAGCAATCCTCCTGCCTCAGCCTCCCAAGTAGCTGGAACTACACTCGTGTATCATTATGCCCAGCTAATTATTATTATTATTATTATTATTTTAAAGAGATGAGGTCTTGCTATGTTGCCTAAGCTGGTCTTAAACTCCTAGGCTCAAGCAATCCTCCCACCTCAGCCTCCAAAGAGCAGCCTCTATATCTTGAACTCCACACCTCAAACCCAGATTGTCCACATCTGAGCACCTGTCTTTTCAGTTTGCTGTTTCTCTCACGTGTCGTATCCAGTTGCCCCAGGTGGAAACTTGGGCATGATCCAGTAGATAAGTCCCAACAACTCCACCTCCCTGATGGCTTCAGAAGCCAGCCTCTCCTTTTCTGTCTCCTCTGCCTCTCACCTTCCTCATCCATCTACCATAAGCCAGAAAAGTGACCCCCAAGCATGAATCTGATGATGTTCTTTCTGCCTGGCATCTTTCTTCGGCATCTCCGTTGGGGTAAAGTCCAAGCCCCTTGGCTCCTCGTCTTTCCTCTCTGGTCTAATCTTCTGTTCCTCTCACCCTGTACTTTGCCCTTCATCAACTCTGAACTGTTTATAGTTCTCCGAACGCAGCCTGAGTGATTCACACATTTGCACGTACTGTTCCTCCCCTGCTGTGATAAAGCAACAGTCACCTAACCTCCCCTCCACCCCGTTGCATTTTTTTTTTCCTGTAAGATTTATTATGCACCTACTGTGTGTATGGCTCTGGGATGTCATAATAAGCAAGACAGACACCATCCTTCCCTTCATGGGGTGCATATGCCTTGTGCATACTAGAAGGGCAGGGACAGGGTCTCCATCCTTTTCTGCATTCCAATGCCAAGAGGGTGCCAGATCTGGGTGGCCTGGGGTAGGGAACAGGTAAACATAACTCACAGTGTAATGCCGTGTTACAGCCAGGCAGGGAGTCTCAGGCCTGTGATCACAACACATCAGGAAGCCAAGGTGGGCGGACTGCTTGAAGCCAGGAGTTTGAGACCAGCCTAAGCAACATAGAGAGACTCCCCCCTGCCACGCCTACAAAAAAGGAAAAAAAAAAAAAAAAAAAAAGCTGTGCACAGTGCACGCTCCTGTAGTCCTAGCTCCTTAGGAGGCTGAGGTGGGAGGATCACTTGAGCCCAGGGGTCCTAGAGTGCAGTGAGCTATGATGGCACCGTTGCACCCTAGCCTTGGTCACAGAGCAAGACCCTGTTAAAAAAAACAAAACAAAAAACACCAAACCAAATCAAACAACCCCCCTCCCCCACAAAATTCCATATCACACCCTGTCCCACTCTGGGAGACCTGGGTTCAAGTTCTGGCAGAGCTGGTTGTTGGCAAAGTAGCCCTTCTATGCCTCAGTTTCTTCAACTCTAAAGGGGATGATTGCTTGAATAACTGAGTTAATATGACCTCACGGATGAATTGGACCATGCGTGCTGCAAACAGAATACACATTTTAAAGTGTATTCAGGTTGGGGCAGAGGCTCATGCCTGTAATCCCAACACTTTGGGAGGCTGAGGCAGGAGATCACTTGAGTCCAGAAGTTCTAGACCAGCCTGTGCAACACAGTGAGTCCCCATGTCTACAAAAAAATAGAAAAAATTAGCCAGGCATAGTGATGCACGCCTGTAGCTCCAGCTACTCGGGAGGCTGAAGTGGGAGGATGGCTAGAGCCCAGGAGTTTGAGGCTGCAGTGAGGGATGATCACGCCACGGCACTCCAGCCTGGGGCGACAGTGAGAACTCCTGCCCCCCGCCAAAAACAAGTGTATTTATGGGGGCGAATGTTAAATGAGAATGTGCACTTGCCTTGGTTTACTGGAACTGCAAATTCATTGGGGACACACAAGTTTTCAAATGCATGGGGAACACTGGGCTGGAGGTCACCCCAAAAACATAGCCTGTGGATTTTAAGAATGTATTTGTGAGTATGGTTCTCGTTTTTTCTGGGCGAGTGGTAGGTGAGAATACAGGATGCACTGGCACAGCAAGTCCAGAGATGCGGACCCTCCCCCCTGCAATGCGGGGAATTTTGCTGTGTGACCCTCGTGATCCGCTGCCCCTCTGTGGGCCCCTCCCGAGGGAGGCCTGGGGTCGGGGCGCCCCTCGGCCGTCCCGGGCGCTGCCACGCAGTGACCCCATCTCCTCCCGGGCACACGCCCAGCGCCGCGTGCAGCCTCAACCACCCCAGTGCATGCTTGATGCGCCCTTGCACGCTCGGTTTCTCCTTTTCCCTAGCTTTTTCCAAAGTTCCAACCGTGGCAGGCTCGCCCTGCAGGGTGTGCAGCCACGAGGGGCCCTCCCAGGGCGCCTCGTCCTTCGGCCCCAACCGCCTGGCGGCGGCCACTGCCAGACAGCGAGTCGGGGTAGTTGGGCCCCCAGACCCCCCCCCCCGCCCGCACACCCGGGGGGCGGGGCCAGCGCTGCGGCAGCACGCCCGCCCATTGGCTGAGCGCGAGGGCGGCTCTGCGGCCGCCGCCACTGCCCGGCCTGGATTCCCGGAAGCGGAGCGCGCCCCAGCCTTTGTGCTGCGCCAAGGCCTCTGGCTCGAGGGGGCGGGGCCTTGACTGCCCAGGGTTCCCTCCCCCGTCCCCGTGGACACACACACACTTGCAGACACACACGCCCATCATGGACACACACACTTCCACACTCCCGCCATGGACACACACACACACACACACACACACACACACACACACACACACACACACACACACACACACACACACACACTCTCCCACATTCCTACTCTGGAACCGACCAATCCTGGGGCTGTTCTAGCGAGGTAGCTGGGAGGCCCCTGGGACCCCGTCTCTTTCCGGGCTTCTACGTGCGCGGTATTTCTCCGAAGACATCCGCAGCATGCAGAGGGTCCACAGGGACTCACTCACTCCCCACTCACTCACTCGCTGGCTTACTCACTC
>CAUYQU010044728.1:0-11435 GCA_963574635.1 Cheracebus regulus
GGCACCCATGGCGTACATGAGGAACACAATTAAGGACTAGACAAAGATGCCCCTGTCTAATGAAAGGAACAGGTTATAGAAATGGAGTCAGTATCACGGAGGGAGTCAGCAGTGCTTAGGGAGCGACTGCCACTGTTGGTAGTCCCTATCTCTAGGACACTAGAAAGGGCTTTTCATACCATTGTTAATGATGCACAGGGGACAGGAAGAGGGACTGCCCTTCACAAAACACCTGTAACCTCACACAACATAAGGATACCCTGAACTTGTCTAGGTGATCTTGACAAGTGATTCCAGTTCCACCTCTTCACATTACAGATCCATAGGCTCACCGGTACTGGACTTTTCCATCACAGGTGCTCAAGGAGATGGTGACTGTATGAATCTGCCAAGAGACTTGCCTGTGGGTGGACAGCACAGCCCCACTGCAGGAAAATTATGTAACTTGGAAACTCATTTAGGTGGGTGGCTGGGGCACACTCACTTTTCCGCTTATTCAGAGAAACTTCTGAAAATGGTTATTGAGCCCAGGGTACTCAGTCATGCAGCCTGTGCAAAGTAGTCCAAAAGAGTGAATGGTAATGCCAAACAATGTAATAGATTAAGTCATGTCCCCCAAAATTCATGTCCATCAGGAACCTCTGAATATGACCCTGTGTGGAAATAGAATCTTTGCAAATATGATTAAAGATCTCCAAGTGGAATTATTCTGGGTTTAGAGTGGGCCACGAATCCATTTCAGGTGTTCTTCTAGGAAGAAGAGAAGACACAGAGACAGACACAGAGGAGATACACAAAGGAAGACATGTGAAAATGGAGGCAGAGATTGGAGTGATGCATCTACAAGCCAAGGGACACCAAGAATTGCCAGTGGCCACCAGAAGCTGGGAAAAGACAAGGAAAGATTCCTCCCTAGAACCTTCAGAGGGAGCATGGCATTGCCAATACCTTGAATTCAGACTTCTGGCCTCCAGAACTGTAAAAGAATACATTTCTGTTGTTATTAGCCACCCAGCTTATGGCAATCTGTTGTGGCAACCACAGGAAACTAATACAGGTAGGGACTGCACAAATAAAGCCACAGTATCAGATAAGATTGCTGCCTCAGAGGCCTGAACACCCCTTACAAAGGAAATACAGTTCATCCTGCTTTAATGGAACATTATAGAGTAATTATAAAATATTACACTGAGAGGCAGAGCCACTTATTTGTTAGAAAAGAAGGAACAAAAGAGTTCACTTTACTCTTCAGTATCCAAGCTAATGACTCATTCAAAATTATGGGTAACCCTTAAAATGGGGTTTGAGTTCTCCTTACTTTGTTACCAATTACAGACACTCATACACTAGACAAGATTATGGTTAATAAATTTTTGAAATGGATTTTGTACTGTCCTTCCTATGTTACCCACTATGACACTTAATGTCATGAAATGTACATCATACAACTGCATTTTATGGTATATTAGTGTCATTAATTGGTAAAATAGTAATTTGGAAAATTCCTTTCATTAGAAACAAGCTAATAACATTCAAAACAATTTTGTGAAGAATTGCATATTATAAATGGGGTTGCTGCCATCTGACAACAAGCATAAGCTCTTGGAATAGAAAACAATGGATGAAATTGAACATTTGCTCATATAACATAGGATTTGGGGACTTTGTTCTTAATTGGAAAGTATGCTCCTAGGATCAGATTGGAAATGGAGATGCAATTAAAGTGCCTTTAGGCCTGATACCTGGACTTGATTTCCACACTTGATAATGTTCAAGGTCTAGGGCTCTGACTGAAGCCAGGATTTATAAGGCTAGGCAATGTCTCAATTTCTATAATTTGGGTGACATGGAGTACCAAGGGCAGAGGTATGTTATGATCCAAGTACCAGCCATCCATCTTTCTCACTTTAAATGCAATCCAGGAAAGTGAGATTTGGAGAACATCAATGTTACTTCACTAAAGAAGTCATTGAATTACTTCTACATGAGCTAACATGAATAATGCAAGTTGATATCAAGAATGAACCAGACAATTGCTAATAAGCCAACTTAAATAGAATGATATAAAGGGGAAGAATTCTTGTTTTTTCTTAAAGCAAGATTCAGGTTACTGTTAGTAATTATGGTTCTCAGGTTTTTCAAATAGACAAGAGTTTTCCTTTCTTTCAGTTCTCCCCTTGACTACACATTAGTTGTCACAAAATGGAGGCATAAATATGCATAGGCACTCAAGGGACTATTTCATCAGCCAATATGTGCACATTGGAAACATTAAGCTGACTAGTACAGAGTGGCCAAAGGGATGGGCCCAGTGAACCCTAGGATAAGGAAACCTATTCTCACCATTATTTGTCCCAACCAGCCTGACTCATGACGACTCCCATCCTCCTTGTTTGTAAACAGAAACCATGATAATTCCCGTCCTCCTTGTTTGTAAATAGAAATCACCACACATATCTTTTTATGCAAGACACCTGGGAAAGAGGGTTGAGTACAAAATTTAAAGGAATACCATTATATTAAATACACAATTATGCTGTCAAATGAAATTCAAAAGCATACAACATGACCTCCAATAGCCATTTGCTTCCTGAAAACAAAGAGTACTTAATTTGACCACTAATTTCCTCATTTATAAATTGAACATGTTCCACTTTTCAAAGGGAAATTTACAAAAAAAAAGAACAAATGGTCAAATTCAATTGAATAACATGACATTCAACATGAAATTGTTTTGGAGAATGAAATGACAAATTACTTTCAGTAGCACTTTTAGGCATTTGCTGTTATAAAACAACCAGGGCTTGACCAGTCTAATGGTCAATGTGTGTCATTTTACACTGGAAATACCACAAAAAAATTAAATATTTTAAAAAGTCCTAGTTGTATTACTCAAGGTTCTCCAGAGAAACAAAACCAATAGGGTATGGGGTATATACATATATGCCCTAATATAGATATACAGACATATATGTATTAAGGCATATATGTATATGTACGTGTGTGTGCATATATATACATATATGCCCTAATATACATATATATTAGGGCATATTGTATATGTACGTGTGTGTGTGTATATATATATATAATATGCCCTAATATATATGTACTTGTGTGTGTATATGTGTGTGTATATATATGTGTGTATGTATATATACATGCACACATACATATATATTAGGGCATATTATATATACACAATATAGGTTACTTATTATATATATTTAATATATGTTGCATATTTTTAATATATATAGCCTATTGCTTATATATGTTATAAGGAATTGCCAAACACATTATGCAGGTTGACAAGTTCCAAGATCTGCAGAGTGAGTCAGCAAGCTAGAGACCCAGGAAAGCTAATGGGGTATGTGAAAAGAAAATAAATCTTGGAACCCCCAAATCACTGAGCTAAAGGGAAAAGTCAAATTGAGAACTGCCTAGGGCAAACCTGCCTCCCATTTTATTCAAAGTCATCCCTCTGCTTACTGAAATAAATGCATATCTGACTGCCTCATTTGGAAAAGCTAATTAGAAACTCCTATCTACGTAGGCCTTGGAACCCCCCTCCCCGCTTTGAGTTGTCCCATCTTTGCTTCCAGTTGTCCCACCTTTCCATACCAATCCAATGTTCACCTTACATACATTGATTGATGACTCGCATCTCCCTAAAATGCATAAAACTAAACTGTGCTCTGACTACCTTGGGCACATGTTGGCAAGATCTCCTGCGGTTGTGTCACAGGTGCGCATCCTTAAGGCAAAATCTTTCTAAATTAACTGAGACCTGTCTCAGATATTCAGAGTTCACAGGTAGTTCATTCTAAGGGCTGGCAGGCTTCAGGCCCCTCAAAAAGCCAATGTTTCAGATTAAGTCCAAAGTCAGGAAAAATTCCTTCTTACTTGAGGATGGGTCAGCCTTTTTGCTGTAGTCAGGCCTTCAATTGATTGAATGAGGCCCATTCACATAAGGGAGGACAATCTACTTTACTCCATCTACTAATTCAAATGTTAATCTCATCCAGAAACACTATCACAGACACACTTAGAATAAAGTTTAAACAAATATCTAGGCACCCATTGTCCCAGTCAAGCTGACACATAAAATAACCATCACATTATTAGACAAAAAAAGCTTTTAAATATATGAATTTTTAAACAGCAGAATGTCATAAAAATATATTTATGTTATAAAATAAAACATAAATCTACCCTTGCTGGCAGCTTGAGGATATTCAATGGCATAAAACCACAAGCACTTAGCCAAATACTTTCCTTATTTGTAATTTCAAAACAAGAGAGTAAGTTAAATAAAGCTTTTGAAAAAGACCAGGACCAAATTTTAGTTAAATAATAAAAGTACATTACATAACAATTGTTTTGTATAACAAAATTCCAAACTGTATTCTTTGGCAACTGACTGGAGAGGCGGAAGAGTATCTACTGTCATAAAACCACAAGCCCTCAGTCGGATGATTCATTTCCCCACCTGTCATTTTAAAGAAAATTTATGAAAAAGAACCAAGACCAGAATATAAACACCTGAAACCTATTTACATATTTTCTCCTTTTTCTTTGCCCCAAAATTAGGCTCAGTGGTTTGGAATTTTAAAAGCTCAAATCAAGAATGACTTTCCAAGGAAATGTATCCATGGTTCCACTAAATTGGAAACTAACACTGACCTACTGTCCTCTGTCCATTTCATCCCCTTGGCCCCCAAAAAACTGATAATTGAGAAGAAATGACCATACTGAAAGAGTGAGTGACTCATCCAGATTACCAAAAAGAATTTGGATTGGTGCATCACAATGGGGAAAAGACCACTTCTGGAACTGAGGAGATTCACTGGGGCATCGCTTAGCACTCCCGAGTCCAGTTCTAAAGCTCAATGGAAAACTGATGCAACTCCATGAGAACATCACCTGCAAGGACTCAGATCCTTTGGCAATGAATGCTTGAGTCACCCTCCCAGGTAAATATTCACCAGAAACTTGAGCTGCCTGCAAAGATTAAGGAGAACATGGAGTTGATGTCACAAGAAGAAAAGTGAGAATGCTTTCTCCCTGTGATTTTCATGATTATTGAAAAAGTAATGGTGATCATTAAGGTTATAATTTGGGTTACAGATGGGATTATGATTGGTTTAACATCACCCCATGATGACATGTTGACTGACGGGCTTTTGTGTCTTCCTTATGTTGTGAAGAGTGTTTTCTCATCTGAGTAAATGGAAATAGTAGATAAATTGTAGCAATTGACAATAGGGATGAAGTGTGTTGGTTATTTTTGTTTTGTCCACCTAAATATATCCTGTAACCTATTCTGCATACTATGTGACCTAGGAGGCTGAGGCTTGTAGACTACATTATCTGGGCTTTCTTGCCTTTAGCTAATAGTTGGGTTTAGCCAGTGGTAGGCAACTGCAAGAAATCCAAGAGTGGGAGGAGAGATGCCAACCCCATCAAAAGCGTTACTTGTCACTGTGTCTCTGGCAGTGGCTTTCTCACTCAACAATTATAGCTGCTGGTTAGTAGTCCTTTTTAAGTGCTAATCAATAACACTATTTCTTCCCCTTGCCACTGAAATTCCAGGTTTCCTAAAAACTTCCCATTCTTGCTGATCCAAACAGCCATGTGGTATCTTCTCTCTGCCTACATATATGCAAGTGGTTCCTTTATTAGAGTATGACTACTTGAACTATTTGATTTAAATTCTGTTTGCTGTTAGGTCCCAAGTTGATATTGTAGTATATTTTTTATATCCTTGTATAGCAGATTCCCGTGGGGATCTCCCTGTATCCCCTCAGCTCTCACCTCTAAATCTCAAGGCTAGTTACTAAAAGCACCCATGACTCTTGGCTCTGCAGAGCTAAGTCTCACCTTTGCATCTACAGGGCTACTTACTACAAATACCATGACTCTCTGCCTTAGGGGCTTTTTTTCTCACCTTTGGAGCATGCTGGACATCAAACAATGCAAGGTGGAGGTGACAGAGATTTATATCACCCCTGGGGGAAGCTCTTTAACAAGTATGGTTGGGTATTTGGTGGCTAAATATCCCCAGCCTCTTCACCCTACACTTGGGATAAATGTGAGGTATATGATCTACACAGCCTCCCACAGGGTCCCCCTGGGAATTACCTGAATTGCCCACAGTGGTAACCTGCTAGTTTGTTCTCCCCACCCTTGACTGGCTGTCTTCCTTGTATGTCTCATGATCCCACACCCCTACCAGTGCTATCTGGAACTCCCTCTCAAGTAAGTACTTTCTACTCACAAGTGTGTCTCAGCGTCTATTTCCAGGGAAAGCATACCTGAACACCTTGCATGCTAATTTACCCTCACACTTGAATGTCTGGCCAAAAGTAATGTAGGCTCAAAGTTATTTTGCACCAACAATCGAAAGGCAATTCTTTATTTCCTGGGCATTTCTCGTTGCTTCGTTAACTCTCCTTCTCTTGAAAGAACTCCCTCCCCACTCTACAAACCACGACCATTTAAAATTCACTTTTGATTCCAACTTTTAATCACTGTCTCCTCCAAACATCAAGGGAGACAAATCGAGACCTCTAAATGGGCTCCTTAAAGCCCCCTCCTGATAGAAATTTAGGGCTGCAGGGCCTCTCCACATGTCCACTCAGCTGCCCTTCCAGCTTCTCTAAACAGGGCCCCTCTTGACTGCAGCACCCCAGACTCTGCAATATTAGTAAACACCCTTTCAAGGGGGAGTAGCTAGAGTTCATCTGCTTGTGACCTCCGGTAGCACACAGACAACTCAGAACTCAAGAAACCATGTGAACGAAAGCCATATCCAACCAAAAGCAACACAACTTCCATTTGTAATGGTTGCATCAGGGGAAGGATTTATTGATCCACACTATTTTCTTGGATTTTCAATCCTACCCAGAGGGTAGAGGTGGGTCAATGGCATGGTGTGTTGGCAAAGGCCAGCTCCACTCTGGTGTGGCTTCTGCCAGCGTCCACAGAGACTCTGTTAGATCCATATCATTTCTTTGATTCCCAGGCTGTCTACTGAGTAAAATGCTCAGCATGGATTTAGCGGCTAGGCTGGGTCTTAAGTATTCATCCACCTTCCTCCTGATGCTCCTTGCAGATGTACTGGGACCGACTTCAGAGTGTCCTTGAGCCATGATTGCTTGACTCCATAGATGGCTTCAGGAAGACAGCACAACAGACAGAACTGTGAAACTTGATGGAATCCAGAACTACCTGAAAGAGAAAACACCAAGTAGTACTGGAAATCCCTCTGCACTTCCCCTTCCTAACACAGACACACACACACACACACACACACAAACACACACACACACAAACACACACACACTTGACCAAAAGAGTTGGCTTTGCATGAATATATTTCTAGAATCTCTATGTTGGTCCATGGACATGTCTATCAATTCCTGTTTCATTTGCTAATCCTACAGAGTAAGTTTCAAGTACAGAATGACAAGCTCCCTCTCTTACATAATTCTTCCCATTTTTTATGGTATAATTTCATCTGGTCTTCCAGTTACACAAACACTCAAAATCATGCTGTGACTTATGATTAGAATTGCACTGGATTTACTGATTTATTTAGAGGAGAATGGATACCATTGCAAAAATTGTTCTTTATTTTCAGAAAAATGTAGTATTTTAAAATCTTATTTGAATATTCAAACTGGAAGCTTATAAAAAGTTGCATGTGTGTTTTCCTTATATGTGTCTTCATCATTTTTCTAGGTGTTTCATAAAGATTGTGACCAATGTAAGTAAAATCTTATTTCTATTATATTCCCTATCTATTGGAAGACTATGCAAATTTTTAATTTATTTATTTTTGTTGTAGAGATGGGATCTTCTTATGTTGCCCAGGCTGGTCTTGAACTCCTGAGCTCAAGCGATCCACCCTCCTCAGCCTTCCAAAATGCTGGAATTATAGGCATGAGCCACTGTGCCTGGCCTACTATGCTAATTTTTATGCATTTAACTTCTGTCAATCAGCCTCTCCTGGCTTACTTACTCGGTGACTGCCTTGGTTTTCTAAGATGTCAGTTCCTTAAGAGAAAGACAGTTTTCCACTTTCTTTGTTAATAAAATACTCTATACCAATATGTTATCTTCCCTCTTCAAATTGTTTAGGACACTGAATATGGCCTCAGGATCTTTACATGGCTCTACGTGGGGTAGAAGAAAACCCAGAGGACTGATGCTTCCCTCCCTCAGGGAAGACAAAGAGAGTGTGTGACCTGGGTCCCTTTACAGGAACCTCAATTTCCTTGGTTCTTACATAAGACTGAGTGGGCAGCCAGTGTGGAGGCAAGCCATGTCTCCTCTTAATAGTCATTTTAGTTCCTCGTGAGAGTGTCACTACAAAAAACACAAAGTTCTGTTCTTACCGTTATCCCTCTGTGTGATGGTTAATACTCAGTGTCAATTTGATTGGATTGAAGGATGCAGAGTGTTGATCTTGGGTGTGTCTGTGGGGTGTTACCAAAGGAGATTAGCATTTGAATCAGTGGGCTGTGGAAGGCAGACACACCCTTAATCTTGTGGGCACAATCTAATCAGCTGCCAGTGAATATAAAGCAGGGAGAGAAACGTGAAAAGTCGAGACAGGCCTATCCTCCCAATCTACATCTTTCTCCCATGCTGGATGCTTCCTGCCCTTGAATATCAGACTCCAACTTCTTTAGTTTTGGGACTCTGACTCTCCTTGCTTCTCAGCTTGCAGACAGCCTATTGTGGGACCTTGTGATCATGTAAGTTAATACTTAATAAACTCCTATATATAATATATAATAAACATATATGTGTGTGTGTGTGTGTGTGTGTGTGTGTGTGTGTGTGTGTGTGTGTGTGTATCTTATTAGTTCTGTCCCTCTAAGAGAACCCTGACTAATACACTTTGACAGCCTGGAAAATTATGTCCTGCATCTAGAAGATAACCACATGGGTCACACTTTAATGGCAACAATATAGTAATTCTAGATCAGAGACTTGGAAAGGACTATGGCTTGAGACATATGAGTGTGTCTCAAGGAACCGGACCAGTTTTAGCATAAGATTTTTTGAGGCATTAAAAGCCCATCTGCATTCCAGGTTTACATAATAAAAATGTGGAGCTCCACAGCACTGAGCTTTGGGAGGGGGTTAGACAGGTGTGTGAGGCACAGCAGTGTCAAATTGCAGTGGTTAATTTCTGCAACTAAACACTCTGTTTACAGGAATTGTGTAATTCATGAAGGAGTAATTATAGAGTCATGTCCAAGGCTGGATGCAGAGATTGACAAGTAAGTGGGAAATTCCACCTGAGACTAATTCCCTGATTGGAACATGGAGGATAAACTTGCTGATCACTACATAGGGAACTTGGCAAGATGGAAATCCGACCTGGTACTAATTCCCTGATTGGAACATGGTGGACAAAGTTGCTGACCACTACCCAGGGAACCTGGTTAGATGCAGTGGGTGCTGTTAATCTACACAAAGAAGAAATTTTAATGAAGGAATGAAGGGCTTTTGCATAAGCCAGGGACAAGCTCTGAGGCCAGGAGAGCTGAGCATTTCATCTGGGAAAGAGATATGCAGATGGCACTCGGCTACAGGATGTACCTGCTTCCACACCCAGCAACTTCCCTCACCCTATTGAGCCCTGAACCAGGAAGAAACCAGGTGATGGTGGCCAGCGTTTGAATCTTGAGGACAGTTGGCACGAGGTTCTGAGGCCATTATGAGTCGCCATAGCAACCATGACTTCACTTGGTTCTGAAACAATCAGGCTCTGGGACTCAGGGAAAGAGAGAGAGTGTGCCAAGGAAGGAGGTCGTGTTTCCTCTCACTGTTTACCCTCTGGTCCAGATTTTTCTTCGAAAGAAATCTGAGTGGTCTGACAGGTAAAATATCCTGATATACCAAGATTATACAGCATCCTTTTGTGCCATTACCTAACCTACCTATCTGTTAAATCCCAACTCTGTTTGGTAATGGCGGGAGGGTATGGGAGAGTCATTTGTTCAAACTGATACAGAGACACTATAGAGGAGTGGGTAGGAGCACAAGGCTTCAGATACAGGTTTTCCCAGTGCCAGTCTCACCTCTCTGTAACCTTGAGCAAGTCCTTTAATCTTGCTTGGGAGCCCAAAATTGAGAACACAGTGGGCATCCACCCCTGGCCTTGGCAATGTGCCAGATTCAAATAAAATACCACACAGCATTTTTTGAGGTGAGACAGGGTATTTTTTGAGGGGAGAAGGGTGAGTACAATCTTGACATCACTGAGATTACGTTCCCAGGATGGAAACTCAGCAGGATGGGCCTCAGAAACAGAAGCTAGGCAGCATTTGAGAATGTACAGTTTATTTCTTCCGTGGAGAGAGTGGGAGTAAGATCCATACCTGCTTCACCAATGATTTTCAAAGGAGGCAGAGGTGAGAAGAAGGCAGCTCTGCAAAAGAGCAACATAACATCGAGTGAAAATTAGTGTGGGTATAAGAATCCTCACTAATGACTGCTGCTGTACTACTGTTGGTAGCTGTGATTAATGCTGGTAGCTGAGTATGTGTGTATTTGTGTGTGTGTGTGTGCGCGCATGCGATATGTGGCTGTGTGGCAAGTGAGGGAGAGGTCCCAGGTCCACTTGATTACCTGAAAATCATTGTCCTTTTCAGGCTTTCTTAGTTAAGCCGTCTTCCTGAGGTTGTTTGGAGCCGCTGTGTCATGGATAAAGAATTCCCTAAAGCCGCTCCCAGCAAGACCGCACTGAACATCAAGAAGCCTGACAAAGCCTTCAAACGCAAGAAGCCCACCAAAAATGTGCTGGTCTTTTTAATCAACAGACAACTGGGCAGGCACAGAAGTGACATCGACCTGTCAAGATGGCTGTGGATGCTGTCATAAAGCATCTCCAGGGTGAACATGGCCTTGGACAAAAAGTCATGGGGCTTATGTGCTGAGGCCCGCCCAGAATTTTGAGAAATTAAATATAATTAGAACAATAAATTCCTCCCATGTTTGAGCCATTAAAACAGTCTGTCATTTCATTCCTTTGAGTTGGATGTGTGTTTGCTGACCAGGCGTTCTTGGGTTACACTGGAAGGGATTTCTGTTCATCCCAACAGGCTGTGCAGGGGTGCTTAGACACAGGGGAGAGGGTGAGATCATGCTGCACACCAGATCTCCCTCACCATCAATCTGAAAATCACTGTGAAGTTGAAGTGATGTAGTACTTGGCATTCAAGGACCAAAGACTCTTCTCCCTAGCCATTTTGTAGAGACAGCCCTGGTGTTCCCCTCTAAAACCTAATGCTTGTCCTAGTGAAAAGGCATTGTTTAAGAGCAGACCAACAGCTGGGCTGGGGGTTTGGGATGTGTTTCATTATTGCAGATGTCATGTCCACCGAGCCTTCCAGGGTCAACTGCTCTGTTCAGTG
>CAUYQU010044731.1:0-13425 GCA_963574635.1 Cheracebus regulus
TTCCCAGCTCCGGAATCTATGTAATTGGCACTGTGGTGACCCGCAACGCTAGCCAAATCAGCAGCGTTGAAATTCGTGGTGCTTTTCTGCCCGGGGGTCTCCGGTCTGGCTTCTCAGTCCCTTTTTCAGTCAGCTGGATGGTCTGCTGTGACTTCCCAGAGCTCCAGACATCATCCAAAAGGAGACTCAGTCCCGTTTACTCCACACCAAGAGCCGCCAAGCCGAGGCGCCGGCAAAAAAGCCACGCCAGCCGAAAGGGTCGCGCTGATGACCCGTGGGGCTCCTCCACTGGGAATGTCCTGGTCCGTGGGCAGTGAAAATTTATCAGTAAGTGTGGTGTCCACTGGCTCTTTGCACTTTTACTGGGAGCTGCAGTCCTGAGCTGCTAGTGATCGGCCATCTTGGATCTCTCTCCGGTATGAGGAACTTCTTATTTATAATCTAAGTGCTGTGGTTTTGATAATTGTATTACGGTTATATAAGATATTAATCTTAGATGAAGCTGGTGAATGATATATAGGAAATGTCTGTCAGTAAATATGTGTCAGTTTGCTAGGGACATTGTTTGTGTATTTAAATTTCCTATAAGGACATCAGTTAGATTGCATTAGAGCCCACTCCAATGGCCTCCTTTTAACTTCATCACCTCATTAAAGGCCCTATCTCCAAGCAAAGTCACATTTTGAAGTACTGGGAGATAGGGCTTCAACATATAAATTTTGCTGGAACACAATTCAGCCCATAACATAGTCTAAAGTTATTTCCAAAAAAGAAGTTTTTAAAATTCTGGGTATTATTTATGAGATTGGATATTAAGATAATTGCACCAATAAAACAAATTCCATATGACTAGATTTATTGATTTGGGCAAACTTGCCAAAGTCTCCATTCAAGAATCCAGCAGGGGCCACACACTGTAATATAATTGTTTGCTGAGTTTAATAACAACCAAAAATTGTTGTTTAATGTTTATTCATTTATGATGTGCTGCAACTGAGCCCAGGAAACTTTAACTACAGTTTTGGCTAAAGAATGAATTATGGAGTGAAAAACCAAAATATTTTCAAAATGCTTTAGGGCCTGTCCTGTAAATGCTCTAAATTCTGGGGGAAAGAGTTGCTATTGAGTGGGCTTTCCACTATCAGGCACCTGGCAGAAACACACATGGAATAGCATAGGTCCAAACAGCTGCACATACTAAGAAGGCATTGTTTTCAGAATAGGCAGTGAGGAAGTAAGGTGTTGTAATTTTAGCCTTGCTTCTCATCAACTTTTTTTTATATTTGCTTTGTTCACTAGTTTAGAAAAATGCTGGCACATAGAAATTATTGAATAAGTGTATAAGCTATAATAATATCTACGTTTTAAGGAGGCCTTACTACATGCCATAACTTTTTTTTAGGATCTCTTAGGTGTTCTCTCATGTAATCATGAGATTATTATTAGTATTGGCCCTTTATTTTCTCCATAGTACAGGTAAGAAACAATTATTTTTGCATTATTTCCTGGGTGATGACTGGCTCAAGTAGGACTTGACCCCAAGTTCAAGATAGACTCAAAAGCCCATGTTCCTTAATACTATTTTTATTATTCTTAGACTTTCCTGAAAGAACCTTTGGACTTTTGTCTACATAACTATATTCTCTTCTGGAAGATGAGATGGCTAAGGTGAGAATCTGTAAAAATGTCCTACTAGATAGCTGGAAAGTAAGGGATCTAGAGAGAGTAATACTTAGATAGTATGACAGGAAAACAAATCTTGGAGCCCCCAAATCACTAAGCTAAAGGGAAAAGTCAAGCTGAGAGCTGCTTAGGGCCAACCTGCTTCTCATTCTATTCAAAAGTCACCTCTCTGCTAACTGAGATAAATGCATATCTGATTGCCTGCTTTGGCAAGGCTGATCAGAAACCCAAAAGAATGCATCCATTTGTCTCTTCTCTACCTATGACCTAGAAACCCCCTCCTTGCTTTGAGTCTTTCTGCCTTTGCTTTGAGTTATCTTGCCTTTCCAGATTGAACCAATATTCGTCTTAGACATGTTGATTGATGTCTCATGTCTCCCGAAAACATATAAAACTGAAGTGTGCTCTGATCACCTTAGGCACATGTCATCAGGGCCTCCTGAGGCTGTGTCATGGGTATGCATCCTTAACCTTGGCAAAATAAACCTTCTAAATTAACTGAGACCTGTCTCAGACATTTCTGGTTCACATTTTGATAACCGTGAAGGGATTCTAAGTAGAGATGCCACTGACTTTTGACAGATCTTTTATTGGTGCTTGGTACCAGCATGAGCTAACTTTATGACTCAAACTAATGGGACAATTTGCTGAGGTCTGAGAGCACCCCCTCCAGAGAATCCCTGATCTCACAAAATTAGGCTGAGATCTGTTTATTTTGCTATACAACTCCCCTTTTTAAGAAGTTTTACTTGCTTCCAACATGAAAGGCAGGATTTCCTGCTTCCATGATGAAGGAACGCAGGTAATTCCTTTATGCAGTTTGAGCTCACGCCCAGCAGGGAAGATGAGTTTTTTTTTTTCTTTTTTTGCCTCCTTCTAGATGGTAGAATGCAGATGTCAGCCTGGGACCTATTCCTAGGCAGGTAGCTGAATTGGTGTTGTACTTTGGCTAATGTTAAACAACCAGCTGGACTTTTTCTCCTTACCAGTAGAGTGCTTAGTAACAATATATGTTGTGTCATACTTTGTTTTGGGGAACAGTTTTTGTTGTATTGTTTGTTTGTTTTTGTTTTTTTTGTTGGCTTGGTATTTTTCTTCATTGGGTTTGATCAATTCTGACTTGATCGAATCTGAAGGAAAGTTCTAAATTGTGGGGAACAAGGCCTCTGAAGGGCCTAAATTCCCACACAAAAAAAAAGAAAGAAAGAAAGAAAGAAAGGAGATATGGTGGGGTAGAAAAATGGCCAGCAAAAGGAAAAAAAAAAAAACCAGATTTTGTTTTTATTTTATTTTGACTGCTAAAGAGGCTTTATTTACATAACAAGGATACCTTTTTGCTAGCCAGGCCAAACTGAAAGCAACGGCTATCATCAGCTTGATAGCTAAGGTTCTGCCTTCTTTTTTTGTTCCCCACTACAGCAGTGTGAGTATGGTTCCTAAATCAAGCCCTTTCTGGTTTGTGTAATCTTTAATAAATAAGACATTGATGTTGGTTTAATGAAAAGAGCTACATCTCCAATTTAGTAAGATTACCATAACTTCTAATCTTGTGACTTTAGGTAGTGTAGCCCACAGGCAGTAAGGTTTGTTTTGAGAAGGGACAGTTATCATCTTTGTTTCAAAAATAACCTATTAACCAAGTTCCTCCTAAAGTTAGTTCAATCTACATTTAGGGATCAACAAGGAAGATGGAGTCAGTTATGTCAGTATCTCAGTTATAATTTTACTATGGCAGTTCCATAACTTTAATTGATGACTATCACAGTTTTATAAATAATCTAGGTAAACAAATAAAAGAATTAGGTAAATATAATGGGATAAAAACATGTAGACAAACTCATCATAGTTTAGAATCTAAAGTTATATTAAATTAAATAATGGATATTTTATTATTTAGGTGTTTCTAAATATATATATATAGAGGAAAAAATTCTTTCTAAAGAAAAGTGTATCCTTTTTAGAAAGGTAAAGAATTTTTGTCTAATTCAAAGCTTATTTAAAGATTATGTATAAAACAAAGTAAAAGAAACCAGGAAATAAAAGAGATGTAAAGAAAGTTATAAAAATAAAGGGGATTTTTTAGTAAGAAAGTTTAAAGAGAAATAATTTTATATGAGAAAGAATATCATATGATAAACTGAGTCTTAGAATAAAATGACAAGTTGTTTAAGAAAGAGGGATGTTCAGAAGATGGCCAAATAGGAACAGCTCTGGAGTGCAGTTCCCAGCGAGAATGCAGAGGGTGACTGATTGCTGCATTTCCAAATGAATTTTTACTGCCCACAGATCAGGAGATTCCTGGGCAGAAAAGAACCATGAGTCTCTGCATGGCTGTTTCAGCTGGTGCAGTGGGTCTCCACACAAAAACTCACACAAATCTGGGTGCCATTTCACTGGTGCCTGGAATGCCTAGGAGACAGAGTCACCCATTCAAATGAAAAAAAGTGGGCTGAAACAAAGAGCCAGGTGATCTAGCTCAGCGGGTCCCACCCCCACAAAGACCAGCAATCTGAAATGCTCTGGACTGAGAGTTTCACAGCAAGCACAGCTGGACCCAGGACAGTCCAGCTCTGTGAAGGAAAGGGGGTCCACCATTACCGAGGCAGTCCACCACTACTGAGGTAGTCCATCATTACCGAGGCAGTCTGCCATTACCGAGGCAGTCCGCCATTTCTGAGGCAATCCACCATTCCTGAGGTTGTGCACCATTACAGAGACAGTCCACCATTACTGAGACAGACCGCCATTACCGAGTCACTTCCAACTAAACCTCTATAAACAAAAGTGCAAGGAAGTTCACCCAGCAGCCAGGTAGAGCCCATGGCAGCTCAGCAACACCTCTGCTGGCAGACTGTGACTAGGCTAACTCCTTCTGGGCAGAGTATCTCTGAAAAAAAGGCAGCAGCACGTCAAGAACTTATAAATAAAGCCCCACTTTCCCAGGACAGAGTACCTGGGGGAAAAAGGCAGTTATGAGTTTCACTGCAGCAGACTTAAACGTATCTGCCCAGCAGCTCTGAATAGAACAACAGAGCTCACAGCTCAGCATCTGAGCTACTATAAGGGACAGACTATCTCCTCAAGCAGCTCCCCAAACCCAGTATATCCAAAGAGACACCTCATAAAGGAGACCTCAGGCTGAAATCTGGTGGGTATTCTTCTGGGATAGGATAACAGAAGAAGAAACTGGCAGCGAGCCTTACTGTTCTGCAGAAGCTGCAGGTGATCCCCAGGCAAGCAGGATCTGGAGTGGACCTCCAGCAGTCCTGCAGCAGAGGGGCCTGTTAGAATGAAAACTAAAAAACAGAAAGAAATAACTTCATCATCAAGAAGAAGGACGTCCACTCAGAGACCCCATCCAAAAATCACAAACTACAAAGACCACAGGTAGATAAATCCACAAAGATGGGAAGAAACCAGTGCAAAAAGGAAGAAAACACCTAAAAACCAGAATGCTTCTCCTCCTCCAAGGGATCACAACACCTCACCAGCAAGGGAACACAGTTGGATGGAGAATGAGTCTGATGTATTGACAGAAACAGGCTTCAAAAGGTGGGTAATAACAAACTTCTCTGAGCTAAAAGATCATGTTCTAATCCAATGCAAAGAAACTAAGAACCTTGAAAAAAGGTTTGATGAAATGCTTACGAGAATAAACAGCTTAGAGAATATAAATGAACTGATGGAGCTGAAAAACACAACATGAGAACTTCATGAAGCATACACAAGTTTCAAGAGTCCAATTGAACAAGCAGAAGAAAGGGTATCAGAGATTGAAGATGAACTCAATGAAATAAAATGAGAAGGTAAGACTAGAGAAAAAAGAGTAAAAAGAAATGAACAAAGCCTCCAAGAAAGATGGGATTATGTGAAAACACCTAATCTACGTTTGATCAGTGTACCTGAATATGATGGAGAGAATGATTCCAAGCTGGAAAACACTCTTCAAGATATTATCCAGGAGAACTTCCCCAACATGGCAAGGCAGACTAATACTCATTTCCAGGAAGTACACAGAACACCACAAAGATATTCCTCAAGAAGAGCAACCCCAAGGCACATAATCATCAGATTCACCAGGGTTGAAATTGTAACGTGGTAAAAGCCCCATAAAACTGCATACCTTAACCATACCTTGGCTTTCTGTTAAAACTGCTCTCTAACCCCAAATGTAACAGGCAAGCAGTCCAAACCCACACCATCTTGGCCCCTGCAACTTGTAATAAGTAATTAAGGTCTGTAATTTACACCCTACCCAAACAATGTGTAAACTAATATTAACTTTTATAAACCACTTAAGTAATAATCAAAATGTGAAAAGTCCCCTAGCCCTCGGAATGTCCAAAGCCCCTCACCCTCATCTCTGCCCAGGAGGTGATTTACAGAATCCACTGGAATGTCTGGAGCCCCTCACCCTCATCTCCACCCAGGAGGTGATTTACAGAATCCACTAGCCCTTGAAATGTCTGAAGCCCCTCACCCCCACCCCCACCCCTCACCCTCACCCCCCCCCGAGGTGGTTTTATGGGTATAAAAGGTCTTAACATACTCCTTTCGGGGCCACGGGTTAAAGAAATGAGAGTCCTCCATGGCCACCGGCAATAAAGACTCTGCAATTTGGCATACTTTTGTCTTGGTGTTAACTTTCTATGCTCGCCCCAGTACAACATTTTGGAGGTTCCACCAAGATTTATCTTCGCCCATCACCAAAAAAAAGCCATCTCAGAGTCTCGCTCAGGTGACTGCTCGCACCTTGGGGACCTCTAGGGGAGGTACCCCCTGAGATGTTCCAGGGCCCCAGAGTTCTGGCCCCGTGGAGGATAAGTGACTACTCGGCCAACATTCACCCGAAATTCCTCAGGGTCCTGGAAACCTCCAGAGGTAAGTCAGGTCTGAGGACCAGTCCATCAGGGGGGCCTGAGTCGAGGGACCAAATGCAGTCATTGCAACTCTGACCAGGCAAGCCTACCATAAGACATCACTGGAGGCTCAGGTTGCTACTGGGACCTACAACTAAAAAAAAAATTTCCTAGGCTGTATGAAAAATGTTCACAGGAACTCCTGGACACCCTGACCAGTTTCCATACATTAACCAATGATTGGATTTAGTACAACAACCCCCTCCATAGCCAAAACACTGCATAAAACAGGCTAAACTTCAGGTCATGTTAGCTGGCCCAATAAAAGCCCCTTCTAGGCCACCCATTCTCCGTACCCCAGTGGAGGATCGGGAATTACCTCCACCCTACTCAAGGCCCTCTGAATCAGGGCCTCAGCACCCCTCTGGACAGTACTGGTAACCAAACCTTGTCCCCCCTGCACACTCATGGTGGGGCTCCACACCCACCAGCAGTCCTTCCTCTCTGGGAAGCGCCCCCAACAAGAAAAGACAATCGGAGTCACCCATTCTTTGTTCACATCCCCTTCTTGTCAAATAACTTATATAACTGGAAGGTAATAGGAATTAAAGAGAGGGCCAAGCTTTATTAAGAGCAAGGGAAAAGCTGCTGGGCTGCACCCAAAGTTAGCGCGCAGCGCCCATGGCGGGGCAAAGGGGATTTTTATGGCCTGCAAACCAGCAGATGCATCCAATGTAAGGGGCTGTGCAGGAGGGGAGGTGCTGAGAAACTGCTGACTTTAATAGTTCCTGGGAGAGGATCGTGCTGGGGAACTGCTAAAATGGCGAGAGGGGGAGGGTTAAAAACCTGCTGAAATAAAAAGTTCCCCATGAGGGAGTTGTGCTGGGAGGCTGGGTAACTTAAGGTGGTGCCAGGGTTTTACAATGGAGTAAGTTCTGTCAGAAAACTCAACATCCCCCCATTCTCTAAGAAACCCCAGACTTTGACAGGGCTCTTAAAATCTGTACTCCAGATTCATCACCCTACTTGGGACGACTGCCAACAATTATTACTGATTCTGTTCACCACAGAGGAAAAAAGCAAAATTAGACAAGAAGCCCCGAAAGCCATCATAGGTCCAGGGCAAGGAACAGTAGAAGAAAAAAAAAATCAGGACCGAATTAAAAAGTGTTTTCCCTCTACCTGACCCCAATAGGACCCCAACACCTTGGGGGGTCACCAGGCTCTGAACACTTTTCACCAGTATCTTTTAGAAGGGATTAGGGGAGTGGCCCACAAGCCCACCAACCTCTCCAAGGTAGGGACTGTAACTCAGGGTCTGCAGGAGTTGCCGGCTGCCTTCCTTGAGTGTCTACAAGACGCTTATCACACCTACACTGCTATTAACCCTGAGGCTCCAGAAAATCAGCGGGCTATCAATCTGGCTTTTGTTTCCCAGTCAGCCCCAGATATTAAAAGAAAGTTACAAAAGTTAGAGGGATTCCAGGAAATAAATTTAACCCAATTGCTAAAAATTGCCCAAAAAGTTTTTAATAACAGGAATACTCCTGGAGCCATACCAAAAAAAAAAAAAGGTTACTAAGCAGTAATAGCAGCCCTTCAGAAGACATGAGCCATTCCACGAGGGCAGGGGGTCTTGTAAAAGGGCCCCCGGGGTCCCTGGCTCCTGTTAAGAAGAAACCAATGTGCATACTGTAAAGAAAAGAAATATTGGAAGGTGAAGATGGCAGTGGCCAGGGCCGGGGTGCTGGGAATCTGGCGGTTCCAAAGGGCATCCGGGAATGTGGTGCTGCTGGGCACACAGACAGTATTCCACCTTACCAAGGACATGCTCCTGGGGCCCTATCCTAGTACCCTAGAAGAAAGGGCCACTGCCTTCAAGAAGTGTAATATGCATGTGGAAGACTACGAACCTTACCCAGATGATGGCATGGGGTATGGCAACTACCCAAAGCTCCCTGACTGCTCGCAGCATGAGAGGGATCCGAGTATGACTGGGACCAACCAGAACTGAGGTTGAACTGGGGTGAAATGATGCACTGGGATATAGATATGTATACCAGGAACCATGCGGATATGTCCTCCACACCTATTTCTTGGGATGACATGTGTAAGCAGCTCTTCAGCTTCATGGCTTTCATTATGTTCATGTTCTGGGTAGGGCATAAGTACCCTGTCTACCAGCCTGTGGCACCAAAGCAGTATCCTTACAATGATCTGTACCTGGAACCAGGTGGTGATCCCTCCAAAGAACCCAAGCTGGTGGTTCACTATGAGATCTGAGGAGGCTTCATGGGCTTTTGTGCCCTCTAACTAAGACTCCCTCATTCCTAGAAATTTAACCTTAATGAAATCCCTAATAAAACTCAAAAAAAAAAAAAATGAAAAAAAGAAAAGAAACATTAAAAAAAAATAAGTGCCCCAAGAAAGAAAGACGAGTAATCACTCAGGAAAAGCCACCGAGGGCTATCCTCAATTTAAAAAGTCAGGATTGACGGGGCTAGGGCTCTTATTTACTAAGCCCCGAAGAGCCCAGGGTCACTTTAAGAGTTGGGGACAAACCTGTCAGGCTGTTAGTGGACACCAGGTGGCCCACTCGGTCCTTAGCCTCTAGGACCACTATCCAATAAAAAACTATCCAGGGGGCCACAAGAAAAACCACAACAAGCCCTTGAACCACCAACTAACTCATTAATCTGGGAAACAGCACCATCACCCACTCCTTCTTAGCCATTCCAAAGTGTCTGTACCCACTCCTAGGACGGGACTTACTTCACAAACTTCAAGCAAATACGTCTTTCTGTGAAAGTCAGGCTTGCCTCTCAATTCCTCCTCCCTTGGCATCAGGGCCACCTCAGCAAATCCTCATTACCTGTGCTCTGTCAGACAAGTATCTCTTGCAGGAAGCTTTATCCTCAGAGGCAGATCAATCACCAACATCAGACCTCCTCCTCCAGTTCCAAGAAAATGTACCCAGAATGTGGGCTGAGACAAATCTCCCAGGCTTGGCAAGTCACCGTACCCCAGTCATGGTACAGCTATTGGCAATGGCAACTCCAGTCCAGGTATAACAATATCCCATGAGCCAGGAAGCCAGACAGGGAATTGCTCCACACATAACCAAACTCCTAAAAAAAGGGAACCTTACTACTTATAAGTCCCCCTAAAATATCCCATTACTCCCTGTCTTAAAACCAAGCACAAAGGACTATCGGCCTGTACACGACTTAAGGAAGGTAAACAAATGAGTGGAAACTGTCCACCCTACGGTTCCAAATCCGTACACCCTCCTAAGTCTCTTCCGCCCAGAACACCACCATTACACTGTCTTGGATCTCAAGGATGCATTCTTTTGCATCCCACTGGCTCCTGTTAGCCAGCCCGAATTTGCTTTTAAATAGACTAAACCCGATACTGGGGTTTCGGGGTAACTCAAACAAAACTGCCTCAGGGGTTCAAAAACTCCCCTATTCTGTTTAATGAAGCACTTGGCCAAGATCTTATTGCCTTCTGAGCTGAGTTCCCCAAGTGTACCTTACTCCAATACGTGACTTACTTTTGGCTACAAAAACCCAGGAGGCCTGTAAAGAGACCACCCAGTCATTATTAAAGACCCTACAAACTTTGGGTTACTGGGTCTCAGCTAAAAAGGTCCAACTCTGCCAACCGAAAGTTACTTACCTGGGCTATATCATAGAGAAGGGCAACCGGGCACTGGCACTCAGCTGAGTCCAAGCGGTGCTGCAAATACCCATCCCCACCATGAAATGCCAAGTTCAAGAATTCCTTGGGGCTGTAAGATACTGCAGGCTATGAATTTTGGGATTTGCCAAGAGAGCCAAGCCCCTATATGCCTGCACTGGAGGAAATCAGCCCTTGACTTGGACAGAAATAGAGCAATGGGCTTTTGACAAGCTCAAGACTGCCCTGACTACAGCCCCAAACTTGGCCTTGCCAAACACCTCTAAACCCTTCCAGTTGTGCATGAAAAACAGGAAGCCACTAAGGGGGTGCTCACCCAGATGGCCATGGTCCTGGCCAGTCACCTACCTTTCAAAAAAACTTAATCCCCTAGCCTCTAGGTAGCCAGCTTGTCTGAGGTTGGTGGCAGCTACAGCCCTGTTAGACAAGGAGGCAGACAAACTAACCTTGGGGCAGGAGTTAAACTTAGTGGCACCCCAGGCAGTGGAGTCACTACTCCGTGGACCTCCGGGAAACTGAATGTCAAATGCCCGCATAGTTCAATATCAGGCCTTACTTTTAGAACAGCCCCACATAAAGTTTTTAAAGGCTACAGTTTCAAACTCTGCCACACTGCTACCAGACAGCGAGCCAGAGGAGCCCATACACAACTGCTAACAAACAATGGATGTCCTCCATGCGGCTCAACCGGACCTCACCAACGTCCCCCTGCAAAACCCAGAGGAGTTACTGTATACAGATGGCAGCAGTTTCATGGTCAACAGAGTCAGGTATGCCGGGGCAGCCGTAGTCACCCTAGGGTGGGTTGTCTGGGCCCAGGCTCTTACACACAGAACCTCAGCCCAAAAGGCAAAACTCATAGCTCTAACAAAGGCCTTAAACTGGGCAGAGGGAAAAACTGTTAACATCTACACAAATAGCCAGTATACCTTTGCTATAGCTCATGTACATGTAGCCATTTATAAAATAAATAAAAAAAAAAGGACTACTTACCTCAGAGGGAAAAACCATCAAAAATAAAAAAGAGGGGAGGAGATCCAAGATGGCCGATTAGGAGCAGCTCAGGATTGCAGCTCTCAGTGAAAGTGTGGACGGTGAGTGGATGCCACATTTCCAGATGGATTTTTATTGCCCACAGACCAGGAGATTCCCAGGTGGAGGAGCCCCACGGGTCGCCAGCGCAGCTGTTTTGGCCAGCAGCTTGTTTTGGCCAGTGCTGCAGTTCTCTGCACAAAATATATGGGTCTGGATGCCGTTTTAGCTGGTGATAGGATCTCCTGGGATAGAGAGTCACCCATTCAACTGATTTAAAAAAGGGGACTGAAACAGGGAACCAGGTCAGGAGATTCCCTGTCAAAAAAGCACCACGAATCTCAGCACGGCTATTTCAGCTGGCACAGTGGGTCACTGCACAGGAAATCAAACAGATCCTGGTACCTTTTCAACAGGCGACTGGAACACCTGGGACACAATGTTGCCCATTCAACTAAAAAAAAAAAGGCTCTGAGGCAGGGAGCCAAGTGATCAGGCTTGGCTGGTACCACCCCCACAAAGAAACAGCAATCTGAAATACTCTGGATAGAGATTCACAGCAAGCGCAGCTGAACCCGGGATGGTTCAGCTCTGTGGGGGAGGGGTATCCGCCATTACTGAGGCAGCCCACCACTACAGAGGTAGTCTGCCATTGCTAAGGCAGCCTGCCAATGCCAAGGCAGCTCACCAATACAGAAAGAATCCACCATTATAGAGGTGGGCCACCATTGCTGAGGCAGCCCGCCAATGCCAAGGCAGCCCATCAATACAGAGAGAATCCACCATTATAGAGGTGGGCCACCATTGCCAAGGCAGTTCTAACTATACCCGTATAAACAGGACTGCAGAGAAGTTCACATGGCAGATGGGCGGAGCCCACAGCTGCTCAGCAAAGCCTCTGCAGGCAGACTGTGACTAGGCTGCCTCCTCGCTGGGCAGGGCAGCCCTGAAAAAGGCAGCAGCACAAAAGAAATTCATAAATAAAGCCCTAAATCCCCAGAACAGAGCACCTGGGGAAAAAAAAAGGGGGGGGGGCAGTTTATGAGTTCTGCTGCAACAGACTTAAACATACCTGCCCAGCAGCTCTGAATGAACAACAGAGCTCACAGCTCAGCACGTGAGCTCCTATAAAGGACAGATTGTCTCCTCAAGCAGCTCCCTGACCCCTGTATATGCAAAGAGTCACCTCACAAAGGAGAGCTCAGACTGACATCTGGTGGGTATCCCTCTGGGACAAAGACAGCAGGAGAAGAAACCGGCAGCAACCCTTACTGTTCTGCGGCCACTGCAGGTGATCCCCAGGCAAGCAGGGCCTGGAGCAGACCTCAGCAGTCCTACAGCAGAGGGATCAGAATGTTAGAAGGAAACCTAAGAAACAGAAAGAATTAACTTCATGATCAACAAACTTCATCAATCAACGTCCACTCAGAGACCCAATCTCAAAGTCAACAACTACAAAGATGACAGGTGGACAAATCCACAAAGATGGGAAGAAACCAGCACACAATGGATGAAAACACCCGAAACCAGAACGCCTCTCCTCCTACAAGGGATCACAACTCCTCACCAGCAAGGGAACAAGGCTGGATGAACAATGAGTGTGAAAAATTGACAGAATCAGGCTTCAGAAGGTGGGTAATAAGAAACTTCTCTGAGCTAAAAGAACATGTTCTAAGCCCAATGCAAAGAAACTAAGAACCTTGAAAAAAGATTTGATGAAATGCTAAAGAGAATAAACAACTTAGGAATATAAGTGAATTGATGAAGCTGAAAAACACAACATGAGAACTTCATGAAGCATGCACAAGTTTCCACAGCTGAATTTACCAAGCAGAAGAAAGGATATTAGAGGTTGAAGACCAACTCAATGAAATAAAACAAGAAGGCAAGATTAGAGGAAAAAAGGGTAACAAGGAATGAATAAAGTCTTCAAGAAACATGGGACTATGTGAAAAGACCTAATCTATGTTTCATAGGTGTACCTGAATGTGACGGAGAGAATTAATCTAAGCTGGAAAATACTCTTCAGGATATTATCCAGGAAAACTTCCCCAACCTAGCAAGGCAGGCCAATATTCAAGTCCAGGAAATAAAGAGAATGCCACAAAGATATTCCTCAAAAAGAGCAACCCCAAGGCACATAATCTGC